>JBBMEF010052943.1:0-35273 GCA_037832685.1 Sicyos baderoa
GGTATACTTGCCTTTGCAAATCGCTGCAAATCATTTATAATATTCGCATTTTGCGAACACACCTTAGCGCGGTCAAGAACAATGTTCACAAATCAATACTTAACTTTCAACGATGAAGGAAGAAAACATAGTGTCTAAACGTAAATATAAAAGCATAAATGAACTACAACGAAAGTTCAACAATGCATCAACAAAACAACATCAAAACAAAAATGGAAATAAATACTGGAATAATGCAAGGCAAAAAGAAAGAAGGAAATGCATAAACTAAAACGAAGGAGACAATGCCGAAAGAAACTTGATGCACAGGCAATTGTTGAACGCTTCTAATTCCTCTTCCAAAAAATGTCGACCTATTTTGAATTCTGAAATGACTCCTTAAAAATATCCCCAAAGAATTGTGATCAACGACCCAAATTCTAGGTTAAAATCGGGGTGCACAAAATGCTCACATTCGACTAGATCTGACAACAGTAGGGTGACAAATGCGCCACTAATTCTGCGTTTCTAACACTCGTACGGAACTTCAAGCTACCCAGATTCCATTCTCAAATGCGCTTTGAATGCTACAAACGCTGCAAAGCTCAGTACCCACTACTCTTTATCCAATATTGCACACCTTGGGCTTCTGCGATATAGGATCAACGAGGATAATTGTAAGAAAATTCCCACACAAAGTTTTGCGACATTGCCCTTTAATGCCTGGACCAAAGACGTTGTTCTCTTCTAAGCATTCTGCTTTTGATATGAGATGGCACAAGGAAAAACGGGTTCAGGAACAAGGAATTTAGCGACATCCATTAGACGGTGAAAACAAGAAACATTTCGACCTTCAATTTCCTTAATTTGCATTGGATTCTCGAAATGTACGATTTGGATTGTCTTTCGATGGATTCAACATTTACGGTCATATGAGTACCACATACAATATGTGGCCTGTACAATTAGTTCCATAAAATCTACCACCTTATAAATTCATAAAGAAACCAATATCATATTATCCTTATTAATTCCCGATCCAAAATCACTAGGAAATGAGATTGATGTGTACTTGCAACCATTAATTGATGAGTTGAAAGGAATGTGGAATACTGGTGTTCGCACATTCGACTCATTCAATAAAGAGTACTTTCAACTTCGTGCTTGTTTGATGTGGATCATAAATGATTTCCCAGCATACGATGACTTGTCTGGTTGGAGAATGAAAGGTTACAAAGCTTGTCCTAATTGTAAAGAAGAAACTCTGATCGTTGGTTTGAGAGGGAAAAGGGCCAAGGACGATTTCTTTATGATATTCAGGTTAAAGCAGGAGGTAAAAGGTCATCATCGTCTTCTAGTGCTAGTGAAACAACTTCACATCGTGAGACACAACTATTGCAAGAGGTCAAATCGCGCAAGACCCAGTTGGCTAGTGAAAAAGAGGCAATGGATAAATTGGAAGACCTCGTGGCTCGAAATCACGAGGAATCTGCTCAGACACGTGGCGACATGATGGAGCTTAGAGCAATGATGGAGTCGTTCAAGAAAGCGAGGCCATGACCAACCATTTAGGTAATTATGCAATTAAAAAAGATCTAAATGTTTTACAAATTTTATGTCACGTGTAGCTATCCTACAACAAAGATAGCCACAAATTAGATTATGTTATAATTTACAAGTTTATAACCAGTGTACTATTTTTTGGATATGTCCAAGTGCTTCATAATGCTACCCAAATTTCTACAAGTCACAACTCTTACAATTATAAGTACTTTTAAGGATATCTAATTCATGTTTCCTTTTATATTTTCCAAGTGACTCACACTTCTGGGGTGTCTTCATTGTCATATCCAACTTTTAGGTCTTTCATTGTATTTCGTTAATTATTTTAATTATATTTGGATTACGTTTTTAAGGAGATGTTGTATTTCGAATCGACGGTGTTTGATACTTTAATTGGTTTCATAACTCTTAATGTTATATATAACATTAATGTATGTATGTGTTTGTGAAATGCATTTTAAAAAATGGGTAGTTCAAACCGTTTTCATAACAAATAAATATGCATAAAAAAAAACAAAAAAAAAAACATAAAACATAAAATAAAAACTAAGAACCGTCGGATAAAGCATAATTAGCTGATGGTTTAATAGTAGTCAAATAAACATAGCTTGTATGACGATTTCAAACTCGTCGGCTAAATAAAGTTGTAAGAGCCTTCAATAGGCGACGACGTGTCAAAACCATCGGATAAGGTTTATCCGACGAAAATTAACCGACTTCTAAATAACTATCAAACAAAGAACACCCGACGGTAAAAATTGACCTTTAATCGACGGTAAAAACCGTTGGATAACACCATTTTCTTGTAATGTAATGTAACTAGTCACTCTTATACGATTAATTATAGAAATTATGTCTAATATGACCCCTCCTAGTCTTTATGACCATCCGCACATGGACATATCAATGACCATTGAATTATACTATGATTTAATTGTTGTTAGATTTGAATGATTCTTATAGATTATATTCTTTTGTTATATTGTTCCCTTCAACAAATGTTAGGTAAATATCTGAAAAAGTATTGATATCTATTTTCTTATTATATATAAGGTGAGAGAATCAAATATCTAAACTAAATGTAATAGTACATTTATATTGTAATAGTACATTTATATTGATTGAACTATGATCATTATTGTTATTCATATTTGTTATGAGTGCTTGAAATATAGGTAGATTTTCTTACATTTGTTTGGTGTTATTTTTCTTTTTAAATTCTCGAACATAATTTTGATAATACCAACTCAAAATTCATAATTTAGTTGGATTAAATCAAAATTAATTCACTCAATTCGTAAAGTATAATTTTTTTTTTTTTTAAATCATATAATTCAGCCTGCCTCTAATTTTTCACTACAAATGATAAATAAAAAGTGAATGTACAAAACATTTTTAACTATCAAAATAGTATGAAGTAAAAGATGGGAAATAAACAAACAAGTCATATTAAAATCAACTATTGATAGTGGCCAGCTAAAATTTGCTAGAGTTGACTGATAAATTTCTTTATATTTAGTATAAGAATAATGGAAATTATTTTAATTACTAAAAAGATATGAATGGGATACTAGTGTATCATAACCACCATCTCATGCCAAAATTATAAGAAAAATATTCTCATCTCATGATCTTATGTTATCATCATGGAATCATAATTAACTTTACCATAAATAAAAATTATAGGATGAGAAAGAAATTCTTGATGATTCATTTAATACTTTAAATATCTCAAGTATGTCGTTTTTTCTTGTATCAAGATTAACACACAAGTGTGAAGTCTATTACATTTTTGACTCTATTCTTGTTTTAAATTTATGTGTTTCCCTTCAACACAATTATTAATGTGTTTTAGTTTTCAAAAAAAAAAATTATTAATGTGTTTTATCAAATGGGTCAATGACAAAATAATTTTATTATTGATTGTAAATCAATTCAACACCAACATTACGAGTTCAATTCTTGCAATTAATATTTATTCTAAATATATACGATCAGAAAAGGTGATGTACAAAATTAGAAGTTAATATTAATTGAAATTGATTCAATAAAGCTCCAAAAATGTTCTCTAATATCTTTTGAACCTTGTTCCTGATCTAAAATTTTAAAAGAGTGGAAATAAAATTATTTTTTAAAGAAAAAGAAGAAAGTTTGTGGAACTGGTACCCAGGAATCATGCAATGTGATTGATTGCCACACATGTGCAAATTGATGAAATATTGAAGTACAACCAACATCCCACCTTTGGGTTGCTATTCACCTTTCCAAAATTAATTATTATCTAATTGAGAACTAGGTTGTTTCAACTTTCAAATACTTAAAAATAGCTTTTTAAAAACTATTTCATGAAATAAATATATTTATATTTTCTTTCTCAATGGTACTTCCAGACAGAGACATTGAGTTAGTTTAATTTATATATATTTATATATTTTTAGAACAACTATTATGTAAAATGTACTTTGTGAATAGTGATTGAAAATAAAAATGGAAGAAAACTACTATTTTAAAAAATAAAGAGAAAAAATAATTGGTATAAATGAACTATTCTTACAAAATAATTATAAATAGTGTAAGAAAATGATGATGTATTTGCATCTTTAATCATTAATATGCATTAATATTGTATTATAAATATTTATTAATACAAGTGATCATGAATACGTTTTAATATTATATGGTACATAATAAAATCAAACGAAAACCAAAACTCAATCCACCCGTTTGGTTTGGATAATCCAAAATATTTGAATTGTGGATTTTATGATGCACCCGTAATTAGTCTCCTCAATCCTTATAAATTATAAAGAAAACAAACAAACATTAACCACAAAATGATGGGTTAGGTAACATATAGGGGTAAAGGAATATTGATGTCGTTCTCTAAACTGAGTTTCTAGCTTACTTATCACAAATTGTTGACCTTTATATTTAGAGAATCAAGTCAATAATAAAGAATCCATCAATATTGGTAGAGACATCGATTTTTTGGGATTTTTTTTTTAATAAAAAAAGAAGAAGCATGAATAGCCCAATTTTTGAAAAAAATCTCTTCTAGCAAAAAAGAAAGGCAGGTAAGTTCAAGCTAATGAGTTTCAATTGTTTCAACTAATTGAAAACAAGTAAGTTGAGGGATTAAAAATATGTAAATTTAGATATGTGAAAGCAATCAGTTCAACCGATTGAAAATAATCAATTCAGTTAATTAAAAATATGTTAGACGTTCAAGAGGATTAAAAGACGTACAAATATGGAATAGGAAGAAGAAACAAAATACAAAAAAAATACTACAGATGAAATGTTTTAGAAAAAAATACTATAAATTATAACAATTTCCCTTTATTTTATTTCTAAATAAAATATGGTTTAAATTAATTTAAACACGAATAATTAATACGAAATAGTACAGGACCTCTCAATTTGGTGAAAGCTTGCTTTTCATGTTTGTTAGGTGCCCTAGTTTATTGAATCGATACATATTTTGAACTTTTCAAGTTGATCATTGATAAGATCATTGTTTGTGGCCTTTGTCTAATCGTACCATAATGGCTTGATTAAAGGACAATGGAACAATAATATATGATTCACAAATATAATCAATGCATATCAACATGAATGTGACAAATATTGGGGTTTATATTTTTATTTTGGTTATAACTTTTTTTATTTCGTTTATTTAGCCTCTCCATAAAGATATTTACTACGATAGAAAGGAAGAAAGATAAATCGAAAGTCGATGACGCAGTTGGTTATCTTATTTGGTGTTAATCCATTTCAACTTTATAGTCACAAGTTCGAGATCGAGAATCGATATTTAGCTCTCAAATTGTCAGCTCGATTGTGCCCGCTATTAAAAGATATTATTAATGTATTTGAAAGGACACACATATTCATTGTGCCTACCAATAAAAGTCATTACACTTGGATGAAAAAATGGGGAAATATGGACCCCACCATTAAAAAAGACATCATTTTTAAAAAAGATGTACCAAGTGTGTCTGTCATTGAAAGTCATTACACTTAATAAAAAAAAAAGGAAACATATTGACTTCAAATGAACGTTATCACATTTTTAACGAACTTTAACCAATTCTAAACTTTACCCATATATGCATGTCTTAACACATTACTTCTAAAAATATTATAAACACATATATACATGTCTTAACAACATTACCTCTAAAAATATACTAATGAAAATATGTTACTGAAATTTTGACAGTATAACAGGGCAATAATGCGATAAAAAAAATAACTTTTACAAAACTCCACTTATATAAATCCATAACGAAAATACAAAATCCAGTAGTAAAAAATGGGACTTAGTCCCTTAAACTTAGATGAATCAACCGACTTACTACATATAGCTTTGAAGAAGAAACATAGACGAATAATCGCATATCTAACGTGTTTAGGCAAAACATCGAGAATGGCTACAGATAGCAATGGTTGCATCGGAACATGGTGGTCATGCGATTTAAGCCCGTAAAGTTTCAAATCAGTAAGCGAAACTAATTTGCTTATGTTGGATGAATAACCTTCAAGCACTTTAAGTTCATATAAGCTTTTACAAAGACTCATCTTCTCTTTTCTCAATAGTGTGTAACATCTTGGAGGCAAGAATGTCTTTTTTTCTTCATTTTTAATTGGGGTTAACTCCGGTCTTAACTTCTTCAAGTCTTCACGAGTTTTTATTACATCTTTTGTTTTGCCAAGAATATCAAGTAGGGTTCCAATAATATTCGAACACACGTTTTTTTCAATGTGCATGACATATAAACAATGTCGCACGTGAAAATGTTTCTAATACTCCAATTCGAAAAAGATCGATTTCTTCTTCCAATAAGATTATGTAGGTTGTTGTCCCATCCCATACGTAAATTGAAGACTATTTAATTGTGCAAGAATTTTTTCATCACTTAGTGGTTCTGTAACGGCACGAAAATTTCTAAGTGAGTTTGCTTGGGCTTGGGCCGTTATTACCGTTAATGGATCCTTGTTGGCTTTGAATTTAATTCGACTAAAGAGGCTTGGTGGAGTTTAGGTACTTTTGGGCTTTTTGGGTCTTTGAGCCTTGGTTGGGGAATGAGGAAAATTCCAAGGGTTTCATCTCTTCTCATCACTTTGTTTCCAACACACTCTTGAAGACTCCAATAGCTCTCCCAACACTTGGCAACTTTTGCAAGCTCTCCCTTCTCCAATTCAAGTTGGGTCTTCAAGCTTCAAGGTGAGTTTGTGATTCCCTTCTTTTCCTTCCTTGTTTTTAAGTTGGGTTTCGTTGCGGGTTGCTCATCGGTGGTTTTGGTCGTTCTTGCTTGTGTTTGTTGGTATTTAGTTCGATCCAGCCACGCCGAAACCCGTCGCACCCCGAACTAGCTGTTGCCTTCATCGACACGCTTCAGTAGCCCAGCCCCGACGCCCCAGCCAGCTGCCTCTGCCCTTCGTCGAAGCATCCTCGAGCGACCAGCAACGACGCCAGCTGCTTCTCTTCAGCGCTCCAGTCTGCGCGTGCCTTAGCCAGCAGCTTGGCCCGCCCGCGTTGCCTTCGCCCGCTCGCTCCAGCCAAGCACAATCAACGCCGCAACTTCGCCCTTGCAGCCTCTGTTTGGACATCCTCATCCTTGTCCGAGTTTGGGTAAAGATGCCTTGCCCGAGCTTCCTTCTTTTAGGGGCTATCCATTGTAGTTTAGACTTTTATTCATTGTTTATTATTGTTGTTCTTTGCTAGGTTGTGTTTGTTAGTTCACAGCTTAGAAGTTTCGGCTTAGTTCGTCCACCGATTCCAGGTAAGGACCTCTTGCCCGGGTTGTGTGGGCGCTGTGATAAATTGTAATAGCATGTCTATTTTATTGTAATTGATTGTGAGCATGTTAGATTTTAGGTTCCTCGCTTTGTTGATCCTGCCTGACTTGTTTACTTACTTTTTGGACATGTTGGTTCTTACTAGATCTCGTTCCTTGGTAGCATGTTTCTGTTTGTTGATCTTAACTTTGTAGAGCTTGTTAGTTAAGTCATGTAGGTTGTGTTGAGCTACAGATAGCTTGTGGTGCTGAGTTACAGATAACTCGTTGTGTTGAGCTACAAATAGTTTGTTGTGTTGAGTTACAGATAACTCGTGGCCATTGTCGAGGTACATATACCTCATTGTTGTGCCGAGGTACAGATACCTCATAGTGTATCGGGGTACAGACATAGTGTGTCGGGGTACATATACCTCATTAGAATGTTGAGTTACATGTAACTCGTAGTTGTAAGACCACGTGGTGGCACCCTCTGTTTTTGGTTGTGGTTTCTATGTTAATGGTTGATTACATGTATCAGTGTGCTAGATGACCTGCTTATCGAATTGTGCCCTAGTTGAGGGTCCTTGCTAAGTAAACTTATTTTACTCACCCTATTTCTGTGGTTTTTCCACCAGGTAACCAAGGACCGAGGCTCGATGGCTAGAGGAGGTGTGGATGATCATGAGGAGCCGCTGCGGATTTCTGAGTCTTTATTATCTTTTGTTGATCATGCATGTAGTGGGCACGGAGCCCTAGAATTATCTCTTGACTGATTTTGGATTTCATGTTTATGAACTAAATGCTGGATTTTATATTTGAATGACTATTTGGATTTTCGAAATGAAAACTCTCTGGCCAGGGATTGTTTGAAATGCCTTTAGAACAGGTGCTTGGAAACAGAGACAGATTCTTGTATGTTTTAATTGTTTTCTAGTTTTGATGATTCCTTAAAGTAGTAGTTGCTTTCATGTTTTAAATCATGCATGGTTGGTAAAGGCCTAATCTGAGACTATTTTCAGGTCGGGTCTTTACAGGTTCAGGGGGTTCCATATTCTTGTTCTCCGTTTAATACTTTTTTCTTTCTTCTAAATGAGTACTCGATTGGTAGATATTTTCAATATTCGAGATACACATTCTTTTGTCCTCTAGGTAAATAAACTGATGATGTTTTCTCTCTACAAATCGGACATGCTTTATAACCTTTTGTTGTACACCCACACAGGTTACCATATGCTGGAAAATCATTAATGGTCCACAACAAAATAGCTTTCAGGGTGAAGCGATTCTTGCCAATGTGCATCAAAATACTAAATGCCCGTGTTCTATAAAATTTTTAGATCGTCGACTAACGGAGCTAAATCGACATCTATTTCATTTCCAGGTTGTCTAGGTCTTGAGATTTTAATGAATTTAACATCACGAATTTTTGCTTCATGCACAACCATAGAGGTAGATTGTAAGTTACCAACATAACTAGCCAACAACTATATCTAGTACTTTGGTCACCGTGTGGATTGACTCCATCTGTTGATAGGGCTAGGCAAATTAAGGTTCCTCGTTTCTAAACGAAAATCAAGCCACATTTCGTCTATCTCTTTCCATGAACGTGTGTCGGTTGGATGTCGTATGTACCCATCGACCTGGCGGTCTGTAGCATGCCACGTCAATAATCTCGCAGTTTCTTTACTTCGAAACATTCGTTCAAAACTTGGAATATGAAAGAAATACCACATGACTTTTGATGGAATATTTTTCACTCCTTCTTTCATATTCATCTTAACCCTCCATCTTGATGTTCCACATGTAGGACACACTTCTGCATCAACGAGTTCTTTTCGATACAAACAACAATCAATGATGCATGCATGAATCTTTTCATAATTCATTCCTGAGGTACTCAAGTACCTTTTTGCGTAATAGGTAGATATCAAAATTTCATTAGGACTAGGCAATAAAACGCTCAAGAATTGTAATAGCTATGAGAAACTTTTATCGCTCCATCCATGTTTTGCTTTCAAATTAAAAAGCATAATCAGTGATGATATCTTGGTAAAATCTTTACAATTAGGGTATATATAGTTTCTTGGCATCCTCTATTGCTTCCTCAAATATAGAAGATTTTTCGTGAAAATAATTTTACGCACAGCCTCAAACATCCCTATTGGGTCATCCGAGTCATCGACATTTTTATCTACAACATCATCTATTGGAGCACTTTCCATGTTTCTTTTCCTCGATACTGATTATCCATGTCAAATTCATGTGTTATAACTTTCATCAATACCATTACAAAATAAATGGATTCTAATTACATTCACACATTTCAAACATGGACAACAAATGACATTATTTGACCATTTCGAATGTCGTATTGCATTGCTTATAAATATCTCAATTCCTAAACTATATTCTGGTGACATTCGATCCTTAAACATCCACGACTTATCCATAGTCATGTTTATAAATCTAGCCAACTAGAGAAACTTAACCTACAATTTTTTTAAAACATACTAGAATTGAGTCACATATCTAACTCAAACATGTAAATCAATTAATTCTAATGTAATATATACAATAGACAAAATTGTATAAATGCCAAAATGACCTAATTGTGAAACAAACTCAAATTTAACTCAAATGATCAAATTTATCACAAGAAACACAAATTAGAAACATATATGTAAAAACTACAACATGTAATTGTGAAGAAATAAGTTTAGAACAAATTACACATTTATCACAAATTGCATGCATTTATCACAAGAAATGAGCTAAGAAAATAATTTATTAAGAAAGATTAGAACATACATACCTAGTTTGTGAGACTGCCGAAAATGACCGGAAATAGGGAAATGAGAGCTTGAAAATGCCGAAAATGTGGAAAACTCAATCTTGTGAGCTTCAAAGAGGGCGAAAATGACAAGCCCTAGACCTTTAAAGCTTGAAAATAGTGGAAAATGAGAAGAGGAAGAAAAGGGAAAAGAGAAATGGGGGGGGCTCGGGTAGGGAGAGAGTATAAAATTGGTAAAGTGAAAAGAAGAGAGAGAAAGGGGGGGAGAAAAGAGGGGCGGGCGCTCGGCTAGTTACGATGGCGGGCGTGCACGCCATCGATGCGAGTTAATTAACAGCGGGCGTTAACTGCCCGCCATCGAAGATACGCGTTCTTTGTAGCGGCGGGCGCGTATCCCGCCATCGTATCCTCCGTGTTTTTGAAACTTAAAATTGTGTATCCGCCATCAATAAGAGATATTGTAGTATCTTGTGACTTACAATCAATCAAGTCAACATGTTACCAACCCTTTCGATATTCATATTAAATATCTTTATTTGATTACATCTATCCATTAACACTTATTTGTAGATTTTTCTTTAACTCTCTCTGTATCTGAAAATCTTAAATCACTCAAAACAATTTATTATTTTCCAACAATTCATTTTGCAAAACAACTTTATTTAAATCAAAAAAAAAAAAAAAAAAAAAAAAAAAAAAAAAAAATCACAAACATCTTAGGAATGAGTACTTCATAATTTTATTCACATAATTTTAAAGTAAAAGAAATTGTATTAAATTAACTTTTCTTACAAAATAATTATAAATGTAGATAAATTTTAAAATATTTGCATCCATAATTGTTGGTACAATTTAATATTTAATATTCATTAATATTAATATTAATATCCAAAAATCTTAAATATTCATTAATATCAGTATTATAATAAATTAAATAAGTAAAAATGCTCATTCATACAAATAACTATGTATGCTATTTTTAAGAAAAATGGATATTATTATTGAATAGGTGAGTGGCACAATGATTTTATTGTTTGGTTGTAAACCGGTTCAACTCCCCATGAATTCGATCCCTCGAATCGGTATTTGTAATTCCATCCTCCAACTCTAAAAGAAAGTAATCATATAATTTTAGGATATTAATGGTCCGATAGATTTTCTTATGGGACAGTCTTGAAATCGTGAACTATATGTTACTTTGAATATTTTTGGTTCAGGATTGTTTTTTTTTTTTTTTTTTTTTTTTTTTTTTTTTTTTTTTAGAACAATGGTATCGAATTTAGGTCTTTGGACTCGCATCAAACTCTCAAATATAGGAGAGCTAAACTCGATTTTCTAGTTATGTCATCAAAGGAAAAAAGTCAAAATTTTATTTTATTTTTTTTAATTATTTGAAAAATTACCATTGAAAAGGCTTTCCTTGAAAACGTCCTGATTTTAATTTTAACCATAACTTTAGGGTTTTATTATTTTACTAAGTTATATAAAAATGCCCTCAATGAACTAATTTATTTCGATCTTATCCTTAATTTGATTTTAACAAATCAATTCTGGCATATTTCTTGATTTTAAAAGCCATTAAAATCCGTTTATATAGTGTACGAATTAAAAACATTCAGCAATTTTCAAAAGAAAAAAAATTGAAAACATTCAGCAGATTAGGAGTAAAATTGAAACTAATTACGTAAAGTAGAATAAAAATCAAAACAATTAATCGTACTCTGTTATTTTAATTTTATTCGGCATTTTAATTATGGATTTTTGCATGAATAAATCAAATTGAAAAAATATTTACAGTATTATGCAAAAAAAAAAATGTATATTTAGCAATCATAGTCAAATATATAGTATACTATATGATGAATATTACTTATATTGTATATTTGACTATAAATATCAAATATTTTTAAATTTTCTTTAATCTGTAATTATTTTTTGAAATTGGAATATCGAATACAATTTACCTTTCAATTAAATCTATGCCGACCAAGGGCTTTTTTTAAACACAAATCAAAAGTTCCTGAAACGTGAGGGACAAAACCGAAATTAGCTAAGTAAATCATGAGCCTTCTGTTATGATTCTTTTTTTTTTTTTAATAAAAAAAAATTCAAAAATGAAATAATGTCAAAAAGCTATTGCCCATAGGTGTATAGAATAAGGTCCACAAAAGGTTTTCAATCAAACACAAATCAAAGATAATGATGAAGCGTGTTCAAAGTGTCACATTCAATCTTAAAAAAATACACACACATTAATATCCTCTATCATATGATGATTGGATTTAGAGATCGGGTGAGGAGAAGAAGGTATTTCAATCTCTTGTTTATTTGCATATTGTTGGAGATATTTATCTTGTGGCAATTGTCCTACACTGGAAATGTGAGGATTCTCAAACTCATTTATAAAAAATATGGAATACTCCCCTAATTGCTAATTGATTTTGAGGTGGAATTTCATATTCTCTAATACACATTATAACCTCTTTCAATACTTCATATTTTATTAAATTTTAAATTAAATATTATTACGATAAAAAAAAATTAATATAAAATAAAAATCTTTTCTAGTAAGCACTAATCCCAACAAATTTTTTTGAACATTTCTTTTCCAGAACATAAGTCTCCATAAAAAATTCTAACATCTCATTTTCAAAATACAAATTTCCAAATAAATAATTCTTCATTTCAAATCACTCCATTTGCTCTTCACTTTGTCTTCCTTTCGTCTCTCAAACTCCAATCACCTCCTTTAATAGAATTCGAGTTTTTTATAAGAATATTAATAAGATTAGAATATCTACTAGTGTTTATAAGGTAGGTGAACTACTTCTTTCACCACCAATTAATTTTAAGTTGGATCAAATTTTATTTTTATTTTTATTTGACCATTTATGAAATGTAATATCATATTAAATAGTATGGACATCTATTTCAAAAATAATTGGGGATAAGAAGAGTAAAACATCGAACATCTGTCTTATAAACACTATGGGCATGTTTGCCCCATGAACAAATGGTGGAGTTGGCTTGACTTGACTTCTATTCCATGTTTGCCCCATGGACTTCCATAAGTCCATCCAACTCCTACCCAACTCCATGCGTGGGCTCCATATTTTTATTTAAATATTAAAATATTAAAAAAGTACTCAATATTTATTTTTTTATTTAAATAAAAACTTCAACAATTCACCTTCCATCACATCAAACATATCTTTATTATTAAAAAACTATTAAATATCCATTTTTTTATTTAAATAAAAACTTAAATCATTCTCTTTTCATCACATCAAACATAACTTTATATTTTCTTTCCTTCCCCCAAACATAAACTTATTTCACTTATCTTCTCTTCCCATCCCAACTCAATCCAATTCAACTCATTCTCTCAAACTCAAACCTGCGTTACATTGCTTTCTCAACGTGGAATTCTAACTTTTCTAATTTATACAAATTTTTTTAAGAAAACTAATTAAGATCACTATTATGATTTTAAAATATCATTCAACAAATTTTAATTTTTTTTATGTTTTATGAAAAAAAATCAATATCATTATCAAACATAACTTTTAAAGTGACATACTTAAAATTTTTAAATAATACATTATAAAAAATAATCATAATAATAAAATAAGAGATTTTTCATGTTTAACAAAAATTTGCTAAAAAATTACACAAAACTAAAAATAATTGCATGTATATCAAAAAATTGAAAGTAGTCGAGTGATTGAGTGTTATTGAGTTCAATCACTAGTTATTGATTGAAGTCAATCAATTGAGCTCAATCACTTAACAAACTGATTCAGTTCAATCACTAGTTATTGATTGAATTCGATTGAGTTCAATCACTCAAAATTTTAGTATAAACAAATTTTTGATAAAAATATTCTATAATTCTAATAAAGGGTCCTAAAGTGGGTATATTTAACAAATTTCTATAAAATAACATATTTTAAAATATTTTTACACAAACTCTAACTTGTAAAGTTATGGGAAAAAAAATTACTACTCGTTTTTAAATAACTACCAAATTCAAAAATTCCATTTTATTTTTAAGTTTGCAGATTCTAAATTATACCAACATGAAATTAGGGTCTCAAAAAAAAACATGAAATTAATATACTCTCGTGGTTAATTAGTTGGAACTTTTGTCATTTGAAAACATAAATAGATATAAAGCGAAATAATTTGAAATTTTGGACAATGAAATTATGATCATAATTTCATTTATTATCTTTGTATAATAAGAATTGAATTCGTGGGTTAGAAATGTATTAACATCAAACCAGATAACCAATTGTGTCATCAACCTATTCGGTATAAGAAGTAGAACGAAAACGGACATAATACAAAGAAATATACAAACATATGTAACAAATAATAAAGTTAAAGCCTAAAGGTTCAAATTCAATTATAAAAGTAATTAACAAACAAAATTGATGATACTAAAACCGTTTGCTTATCTAAATAAAATGAACATGTCGTGTCGACAATTGTTTAATTATTTAACGAGTATTAAATCAAAATTATGAGTAAACATATTTATATCTACCTAGTAGATTAAACCATACTCATTAAATAAATTTGTGTGATTTGGAATCTCATGACTTTCTAGTCATATACTTACATTTAATTATGCCACTAAACTATTACAATTTTGTTGACAAATATAGTTGTGTTGAGTTAGCGTGTTGAGGACAAACTAATTAGAAAGAGTACGTAATTTTTTTATTTTTTATTTTCTAAATTTCAATAATCGGAGATGGAAGATTTGAATTCATTATTTTTTAGTTACGGAAATATGTCACATGAATTATTATTCTTATTATGTATTTTCATTCTTGAGACCATAAAAAAAATATAGAGTAATATCCTACAAAAATTTCCAACTTACCCTATGAGTTATTTTAAAATCCCAAAAGGAGTCATCGAGAATTGTCATTGAATCATTTCACAATTTTGGTGGTGCGCTGATAATGACTCTCAACATTAAATCCATTGGTTAGAATGGAAGCGAACTTGTATTCCTAACAGAAACGAAGGTCTTTGTTTTAGAGATCTTGCATGTTTTCAATTAAGCTCTTCTGTTCAATTGCATGTTTTCAATTGCATGTTTTCAATGTCGATCGGAGGTTGGGATGATCGTGGTTTGGCACGATTGGTGCCTAGATCAACATAAAAATAATGGATGGAGAAGTGCCAAAATGAGGTTTGGACTTAGTTCCAAATTGATAAAAATCGGCTTGCCTTCCCCTACATGTTCCTCTGTTTAAATTTCTATTTTGTACTTCCATGTTCAAAAAAGAAAACTAATGAATGAATATTATTGATACCGATTATTGGAGGGTCGGTACCAAGAGTGTAATTCTTAGAGGACTTGGATGCAAGAAAAAAGAAGGCCAGGGGTTGGTGTTGAGAGTTAACACTCTAATGCTCAAATCATCATTTTGAGGAAAGAATAAAGTATTTAGAAAGGTCGAATCGTAGCTCGAGAATAGTTTACCTTCTTCTAACTTTGGTTGGAGTATAAATAGATTTACCATAAATATGAAATGTTTCTCTTAAATATGAAATGTTTCTATTACACATTAGAAGATGGAGGTTACATTTGATTGTAACAAATGTGTTGTCCGATTAGGGGTTGATCTTTGTAGGAATCAACAAAAGCTCTATATAAAGATCACTAACGACTCCATAGGAATTGTTGAAAGTTTTATAAGGAATCAACGATAATGTTGTAGAGATCGGTAATGCCCGGTTAGAGTCTACGTAGGTGTCGATACTGATCCCCTTAGTGATCAGTAGAGTTATCTAACCTCTTGTTTGGGTCTGGGTTGATCCTCTAAAAGGATCAGCAGCAGTACTCAAATCTTACAGGATCTGGCGTCGATTTTATGAGGGATCGGCGACACCCTTTGGGACCCAGTTCGTGTTTTCGACCCTTTTTTAGAGTAAGAGTTGAGTTTAGGTTGGGTTAGGTTAGGTTGCTTCAAAACATAGGGTTGGATGGATTAGCGAATTGGCCAACTTGAATGTTTAGGTTGATTCAAAAATTCTCTAAACCCAACCCAACTTAGATCATATACACCCCTAGTGAGAGGTGTTGGTGCTGACACTCCGATGTTCAAGTCAACAATTTGGGAAAAAAATAAAGTGTTTAGAGAGATTGAATTGTAGCCCATGAATAGCTTACATTTTTCATACTTAGGTCGAAGTGTAAAAAGTATTACCATAGTGTAATTGTTGTCATCGTATTAATGTTTCTCTTTTCTAATGCTTCAGTTGCACATTAAACGGTGGAAGATTACATTTGATTACATTAAACGTTTTATCGGATTGGGGCTAATCCTCGTAGGGATCAAGAAGGATCCATAGAGATCGACAACAACTCCATGGTGATCGACGAAGGTTCAGTAAGAAAGATAGAGAATAAATAGTTCCTAGTAAAATTTTAAAAAATATATATATTTTACATTGATAATTACTTCCACGTCATTAGTAGTTATATCAAATCATTTACTCTTGTGAATACAATTATTTCAAAACAAAATTTATAAATACTAAATTCTAGTTTTTTTTCTTCAAATTATAATTATTATTGTTGTTATTTGAAAAAAAAACCAAATTAGTTCTTATTTTTAAAATTTTAGGAATAAAGTTTCAATTTTCTTTTAAAATATATGGGCTATATTGATTTAATGTAAAGAAATGGGTATATTTATAAGTTATCCATGAGATTGGGTAAATAAAAAACAAAAAAAAGGAACAAGGGATGGTGTCATATTATATTTTGTCGCGTGGCTTAGGAAATTGGGACTCCGCTAAACCAGCCGGAATTTCGGGTGCTTACGTGCACGCTCTTTTTTTTATATTTCTTCCCTAACTTTACTACACACCACCCACTATTATTACATCACACTAATTAATTCCTTTCCCTTTTCCTAAGTTTTCATGTGCCTTGCCTTTCACAAATTAAACTATATTCCTATAATTTCTTTTTAAATATTACATCATCATCATTTCAAATATATAAATATATGACTTTTATTAGGGGAATTTACATGTATATTATAATAAGACAAAAAATTAGATAAATAGTAACTTTTTGAAAATATTTGTAAATATAGCAAAATCAGATTTATAGACTTCCATCAATAGTGTCTGATAAACTCCATCAATAATATTTGATAAAGTCTATAAAAAAAATTACTATATTTATAATATTTTTAAAAAATTGCTATAATTCTAATGTATAGTAAAAAATTTGTTATACAGTGTAAATTCTCCTTTTATTACGAAACTAAAGATATTTTAACTGTGGGTTGGTAATTGAGATGTAGGTTTTAGGGATGTACAAAAATAAATTCACAAACTCAGCCACTCTAACTACTAAATTCAGCCCAATAAAAATAGGGTTTTATTGGCATCGGTATATATATATATATTCAAAAAATATGCATATATATAATTTTTTTTTTTTTTTAATTTTCACTTTTCAAAATTCAAGTGTTTGTTTTATACAAAACTTCATAATTTAATATAGTTTTAACCTTAAATGATTTAAAAATTGGTCATTGGGTATAGATTATTTTTTTCCTTTTTTTAATTACTATTTTTTAATTCTACAAGTATGTGGTGAATTCCATTTAGGTGAGGAATGTATGAGGAATGAGTGGTGAGAAAAAAAAATTTATGAGCTAAATGAGGACAATGAATGTATTTTTCATCCTATTTTCTCGATCTCCACATGTCTATTTTATATATATATATATATATTTTTTCATTTTACCAATTACTTTAGATAAAAATTTATTTTTTTATATATATATATATATATATAAAAGAATATTTTTCTATTATAATTAATTATGTAATTGAAAATCAATATAATTTTTTCATAAAAAATATAAATAAATGGTAAAATTTAAGAAAATAGTGAATTTCACAGAGAGATGATGCTACAAAAGTCATTCCCCGACTTTGTCCTAGTGTATAGACATTTTTGTGTATACACTGACCGCTAATTTATTGTTCTTGTCGACAATAATGCCATAAATGATTTTTTTTTTTTTTTTTTTGAGATTAATGCCATAATTTAATTGAAAATAATAGTAATTTCCTAATAAATTATATATATGAACAAATTTACATAACGTTAATATTATATCTAACGCTTACAGTTTTGTACCATAATATTTGAAACAAACTAAACAAAAATCTTTTTTCATTAGGCAAAAATAATACCTAATGCTTACAACTTTCTACCATAAGATTTTATTTAACATTCCAAAGATTCCTCTTGTTGTTCTTTTCTTGTTAAAGTATTTAACTATTAAATTTGTGAACATATCGTTTCTTAAATTATGTTGAAGTGATTATAAAATGTTTAAATGTACATGCTGTCATCTCCCATTTGATATTATAATCAACAATAAATAAACTATTATACTGAAAAAAAAGATTTTGTTATTTTCTTATTAATTCTTTAACTTTTTTTTTTTTTTTTTTGAGAATTTATTAATTCTTTAACTTAACAACTATTGAAAGGTGAAGAAGTGGATTAAAGATTAAAAATATAGTTTAATGGTTAAATTTTAAAATATACATGTTTCATAAATTTTAAAAAATGAGAAGAAGTTTTTACATTAGTCCGGACTCAAAAGGACCGTATCTATTTGGCTCTTTTTTTTTTCTTTTTTTATTTTTAAATTAAATTGAGAGAGAGAACTACCATAAAAAGTAAAATATTTATATTTATAATACAAAATAAAAAAATATATAATAAAATTCACTTATAGTAGAAAATTTTAAATTAAGTTATACCATTAGTTGAGTTTTATTAATGATAAAATTTAATTATTGGTAGACTTATTCTATCACTGATTGAGTTCAAGATTTTTAGCTAAGTTATCAAGACTACTTGTCAGCAGTGTGAAGGAATTCCTTAGACGAAATAACAGCTTCTTACCATGATAGACTGATAACTCGTAAAGCCTATTATTCCTCATAAGAGGTATAAACGTGTACTTCACACCATGAGAAGCCAAATATTTTCATTGATAGAAAATTATATGTTATAGATAATTATTTTAAAAATTGTATTATAAATATAATATTAGGAATAAAATGTGTTGTTGATGGCAAAATCCTACTATATAAAGTGTGTTAAATTGGAGTATCACCAGACAATAAATGTACGGTTACTTTTATTTAGGGAAATAACTCCACATTCCAAAAAAATTGAAGCTCGGTCATTTTGGTTGTTTTACAAAAAATCAGATTAAATTTCTGCTATGATATAATTATTTTTTAAAAAAATTGTAATGATGGTTTTTTTGGGTTTTTTTTTGGTTTTTTTCAAATCCAATGTTTAAACTTTAAAGTGTGACTAGCCCTTAGCTTTAAATTTTTTTTTTTTTAATATTTAATTTTGTGTATAATAATTTTATTTATATCTTAGACGTAAATACCTGGTAACCTTATTTTTTTAAGCCAGTTCGAGTACTTGTGACGACATAAATCTTAAAAATATTGAAGTCATATTTAAGAAAAAACTATAAAAAAATTATAATTACTATCTAAATATAAATTTCTTTTTGGTTCTCGATCATATGAACTTTAAAATTAAGTATATATTTCTTTTTTTTAGAAGAAAATTAAGTATATTTAACTTAGAGCAACTTATATAATTTGGTGACCTAATTTTTTTACTTAAAATGCTTGTAAGTAAATACAAAATATGTAGAAAAACTAGTATCCATATGTGTAGATAGTATTATTTCTATATATTTGTATATAGTATTTACTCTTAGGCAAAGAACATGAAATTGTTGGCATTGAAAGAAATTGAGTCTAGATTTTAAATCCTGATCTTGAGCTTGAAAGCATTAAAAAAAAAACATAATATTTTTTAAAAAAAAATTATTATGAAACCAGACTAAATTTTATACTTAAACCTAAAAATTATACTCAAATTGAAGACCGAGAATACAAGTATATTCTCAATGCCAATCCACTTCCAAATTATAATTTTTGTAATAAAAATGTCACAAGCAAAAAATTTAGTTTAACAAATTCAAATTTTGAAATAATTAGTACAATTTATTAATTTAAAAATCATTATAAATAAACTTTGGATGCAATCATTATTATATGATATGGTTTAGTGATGAATATTCTCCACGCCTAATAAAAACTTGAAGAAAAAAAAAGAATCAAATTGTTTAGCCAAAAAGAATATTTAATTAGTGGAATTCAACTTTTATTTTATTATTTTTTATTTTTTTTGAAAAGTGGAATCCTAGATTATTCTTCAAATTTTATGTGAACCAAAAGGATATTAACGATCTTTTTTTTTTTTCTTTTTTGAAAAAGATCCTTTGTTAATCATATGAACTTCGACAAAACCATATCTCTTCTTAGCTATGCCTGCTTCGCCAAGTTTTTGTCGAGTTCTCTCATTCAAGAAAAAAATATTTTTTATTTTTTATTTTATTTGTCTCTTTTCTAAATAAAATTGAAAGCTACTTTTTTTTATTCAAGAGAGGTTAAAATAATAGTTTTAAAGCTCAAAAGATCATTTATGTTTTGGTTTAAAGTATATTCTATTAGATAATATGCATACCGAATGGGTCGGGTAATGCGTTGTTTATCTTGTTTGTTTAGTGTCAATTCATTTCAACCTCAATATCACAAATTATATTATTTGAAAGTAATAGTACATTTTTGCAATTCGATTTTTGTTTACATGAGGATTTGATTTTAACCTTTATTTTGATGAAATTTGAAATTCTTACTTTTTTATCCAAAAATGTGTAATAACATATTTTATTACTATTAAAATTTAGGATAATATATTATTTTGGCCTTTAAATTTTGATATTTATTCTATTTCGGTCTATAATCTTTTAAAATTTCAATTTTAGTCTATGAATTTTGAGATTTATTATATTTTAATTCACGATCGTTTAAAAGTCTAATTCACTTTCTAAACTTTGAAGTTTGTTTTATTTTCGTTCTTAAAAAAATAAAATAATAAAATTTAATCTTGAGAAATCTTTTTTTTTTGTTTATTGTCATGCTACTTCTCATCTTTGTTCAAGTAATGTATACTATCCATCATGCCAATGCTTCTAATCAATCCATCATTCATGTGAAAAGATTCGAAATTTGTCTCAACCTATATGAAACATATTGTCTAATCACAACCCAAAACTCTACTCTTATAAATGCTACTTAAAAATTATTGTTTATAAGTAAACATTTAATAACATTAATATTCTCATATACAATATCTTCATCCTTATTTATTTATTTACTTTTAAATAATCATGACCATATTAAATTATCCAAATGTGATTCTAATATTGTCAACCTAAATTGTTTGTGACTTAAACTTAATAGCTTCTCATTTGACTATCTTAAACAAATAAATGTATGAATTAAATATATCATATGCAATATACAATTTTTTTTTTTTTTTTTTTTAATATAGTAATGAAGTATAAAGATTATTTACCATCTTGTCAAAAGAAGATTATTTGCTATCTTAAATTCGTATAAAGTGTTCAAGTGTTTTATATATATATATATATATATATCCAGAGAATTTATATTTTTATTTGGTTATGGTTATGATATGGAATTTAGATCAAAATAAAAAATATATAGTTAAATTGTAACAACCCCCGAGAGTTTCTATATGAATAAAATTTTACCTTATTTACCAGGGCTAGAAAAGTCACCATGTTTTCTCAAAAAAAAAAAAAAAAATCAGATCACCAAAATCTCTTTATATGCTTTTTTTTTTTTTGTTTGAGATTACAACAATTAGGGGGCGGGGAAGACTCGAACCCAAGACGACCTTAAAGTCATTAAGGTGTACAACGATACCGGTTGAGCTATTACTCTGTTGGCCTTTACATACTTTCTTCAATGGTTGCGATAATAATCTACATGCTTAATCTTATTGTCTCTAATTTATTAAGGCATCCATACAATATCATACTTTAAAATCCAACTTAGCAATTAGCAATATCACATACAATCTAGAAATATGTCTTTAGGCCACAACCATATTAGAGAAAAATCTTACATTAACGGAAGACTTTACTGAAAACACCTCATGTACAACAAGTTCTCGAACTCACAACCAACCACATATAAACTATCAATAAAATAAAAATAAAAATTACTATGTTAAAAATTGTTACAAGTTACAACTACCGACTCTTCTAGGGTTCGAATCCGTTGTTGAACTGGTTTACAATCAAATAATGAAATCACTGCACCATTCACCATTTCGGTCACAAAATCTCCACTCCAATTACATAAACACTTTCTTCAAATCTTATACTATTATCACATTTTGTTACATTTTCAAAGTAGAGAATATAAAAAGAATTTAACTAGAGTTAGTACATCAAACTCAAACTTGAAATATTTTAAATGAGATACTTTAAAATCAAACGAACAATCCTTTTATAGTATTTGAAGCACACGACTACCTTGTACCTTTCAAATGTCAGACAATCATTTTCTAATATTTTTCCAAGAACTCAACCAAATGTATATTTTTAAGATCTCTCTCGTTATAGATGTTATCAGAGTTAAATCATATATTCTTTTTGAGATAAAAGATAACTTTTTAATCAATATTAATCTACATTTTAGGTCGATAACTGTTTATTTTTTACTCTATATTTTATGTCAATAACTTTTTTGCTATTAGTGATCTATATTTTACGTCAACATCTAAAAAAAAGTCAAATACATTGTTTAAAAAAATAGACGAAATACATAAACCCGAAGGAAAGTAAAGAGTTATAAATTTTAAATTTGATCTATGATGATATTAACAACACTCAAATCATGTGGCTGGAAATAAACAAACAAATTAACAACTAATGCATGTGAGTTTGGCCAGCTTGGTCAGCCCTTGCAGAGGCCAAAGGGCACTCAATGCTCTCCTTTTTCAACTTTCTGACTCTATTGCCCTCCTCACCTTCTCATAATTACATCTCTGCCTTAACAATCTTCCTTTTAAAATTAAACTATTTTTTTCTAAACACATTTAGGGAGAATTCAGATTTCGGAAAATCCTAATTTCAATCAGTAAACCAAAAATGGTCTTAATAGTGAGCATTTTATTAAATAGATGTTTTAAAGAAATTGGTTAAATTAGGAAGGAAAAAAAAATATTATGGACAAATATCATTTCTCTCCTAATCTTATTCTTTTATTAATATTCTATATTCATATTCTTTCTTTGACTATTTTTATTTTCTTTATAATCATTTTTATTTTCATTCCCTCCCTACCTATTTATTATATATAACTATTAATTATATACTTGGGGTATTTGCATGTATATTACAATAAGGCAAAAAAATAAATATATAATCATATCTGTTTGATAATTTTTTATATATTTTATTTTATAAAAACTAAAAATTGTTTGATAACCGTAATTATTTTAAAGAAATTTAAACCTAGAACTTTAAAAAATTTAATAAAACAAAGTATAACTATTTTGATTATAGTATAAATCTAATAAACCACAATTGTAGCACCCCAAAAACTTACAAGTATCTTACTAAAAACAACCGCCAATTGATAACAACCTTAAATCACCTTTGCGACTCTAGGCCAACGGTCACTTCGCATAACTTGTCGATCACATTCAATTCTCATCACCTCTACCTTAAAGAAATTTGCTAGGCACAACATCATAACAAAGAGTGAATATCTACATACAAAGTAAATAGTTTTCATGTGTTGTAAACTACATTCATTAGCAAAAGTTAAAAAAGTCACACTAATAACTCTCAAACACAGACCGATATAACCATGTCTATGCTACTCGACATCTCATAGTTGTCAATGACTAACCACACTCCATACTAACTTATATGCATATGATGCATTCCACTCTAGAGTTCAACTATCTACTCACTGACCTTCACAATTGAAGCATAAAACACATTTGCAGATACAACGCAAAAGTACATTCCTCATATACCAGCTTGAAACTAGCTTGCAACCACACATTTCGACCAAATTGGTTAGACACACTGCACTACCAAAACATACATATTATATACACCACACTAGAGTGTAACACTTACTGCACACGACACTACTATAACAATATTCTAACCAACTACTTGGGTCTTTACCATTTAGAGCAAACCGCTATAACCCCACTTATGTTTAGCCTCTATCAGATCTGATTATCACCCTGCAACTATGGTTACTAGAACCTGTATACCTAGAGGTACTCACTCTCGACTGTTGTTTACTACTTGAATGACTCCTCTCTTACTGATCGTCGTACTCATGACATTAAGACACATCCAACCTTATAAACCGAGCTCAACTCTCCACTTTTCCAACTACTATAGAGAAATATAAGGCTTACATACGACATAATCATTTCGTTCAAAATAGATTCATACACCTTTAATCCGCTTAATAGAGATTCCTAACATTGATCCTGCATTAGCTCACACAACTCATCGCGTCCACATTGGGATAAAGCTTCTAATCTTTACAATGTACTATCAATATATTCAAGCAAACCTCAATCACAAACACACTAACTCACCCTAAAAAAAATAATCACACTTGGGAGTAATTCTCCTCACACTAACTCACCCTAAATAACATAGTCAACGACCACACGTCGCTCTCCAACAAATTCGTCTTGTTCCAATCCAAAACGCCGTCTCTTGGAATTGGTCGAATTATTCAATAAAAGCAAAAGTCTCTCTCAAGCCAGCAAAAAGAACGCAAAAAAAAAAAAAATGATTGGTCAACACAGGGTGTCGACCTCCATTAAGCCTAGACATACCTGGGTATGCAAGATGCTCGAAATTTTCAGTTTGTGCTCGCATAACTCTATCTCTTTCATCTACCTCTTGTGATGGTAGGTTTTGATTCTCATTCGCCCTAGCTTCCGCACCCGCGACTGCTGCTGGACGGTCTGCCATCGCGTATGGAGTCCTCTCTCTCTGCCTTCGCCTTCTTTGCTCAGTACGACCCTTGCGAATTGTTTGTTCCGGTTCTGGATTAAACGGTACTAAAGTGCCACACATACATAAACAAACAAAAAGTAAAAAGATGGAACACACAGTAAAAAGAATAGTTTTTTTTATATTTATATTCTAAACACTCTCGTCTTAAAATAAATTGACACAGTCCTCGGCAACGGCGCCAAAAGCTTGATGGTGTAGATACGTGCAAGTGTACACGGTCTGCTGTAAGCAATAAGTAAATTATCGTATTTCCACAGAGACTGGAATTTATCCAAGGTGGTGTTTAGAATTGAAATGAAAACAATAAACAATTTGGGTTTTGAATGGATGATTTGATGATTTGATAATAAGTACATAAAACAAATAACAGTAGTTGGAATTTATGTGAGAAAAGAGAGCATATGATAGGTATTATGAGTATAGCAGTAATGAGTTTGTGAGAGTTATGCGGTAAGGAGTTTCTATTACTCTGCGCTAAACAACCTTTGCTTTCGCATTGGTTCACATCAAGCTCGACTTCCGCCGCCACTTGAAGTAATTAAGATGGGAGCGTGAGATGTATAACAGTGACACGTTTATTCCTAAACTTCAAATTAAAGTATTATAGACATAATACTAACCAGTTAAACATGCAATTTAGACTTAGATCGTTCCTCTTCCAATTTACAACCTATTAGTTTGTGTTGATGACCGGTCGATACTTATTATTAAGTTAAGAACCTAAATCACATGCTCTAGAGCATCCTTCCTAACTCTCCCTAAAACATGATACTAATACTCACTTTTCTCTAATCTCGCCCTAAGGAAGTTAGTTCATACCACAAACAGATAACACAGATAGTCATGGAAAACATGCTAAAATGTTATTCAATGATTTGAGTTCAAAGTAAAGAAAATAAAAACAGATAACTCCTGAGATGTTTCTCGTAGCCGAGAACATACAAATCTCACAGTCGTTCAACTCCTCAAAATTCCGACTCCCAATTCCCACATAAAAGTTCCGACTCTAAATCTATTACAAAATGTTATATTTATAGTGTCGGCTAGGTCTTCAATCTCCAAATCTTTTAGTAAGGTATGCCGTTAATTGCCCGGTCCTTTCCATAGTTGCATTTGTCAATTCGGTCTCAATCAACTCGATTCGAGAATCCCTTGATTTCAGCGGTCCACCTCATAATTGTTTGGTTAGTCAACTTCACGCTGTCAAGTGATTCTTTCCTAAAGTGTTTTTCCGTCGGCTCCCGCCTCATCGATCGTGCGTCTTTTCCTGTCTGCGTTTTCACGATTTCGCTCCGCATTGTCATATTGTCCTGCGAAAACAGTAAATGGAATGCATCATGCGGAAAACAGTAAATCATGCTAATTTTTGTCATTTCACGCGCTAAATCTCAAAGTTTCATATTCAGCTCCACAGATGCTTTGCATGCGTGAATTACACTTCTTTTCCTTATTTTCTCTCATTCGCAACCGCATTTCTTATGAAAGTGTGCATAAAATGATGCCAAAGCATGCGATTATCTGACTCTATTTCAGAGTCATCAAGGAGCAGTTAGCTCACCCTTTGTGCTCTTTAGGAAACGAGCGAGGATAAGGATCCTCTTTGCTTCGAGACACATGGTTGGGCTGCATTAACCTACGGGTTGACTTTATGTATCAGACCTCGGTGGTCGGATCTCATCTACGTGTCACATTTTGTGCGGAAAAACGTGTTCCTTGGTTGTTGAGCACACGTTGCGGGTCGATTGTTGCACCCACCTAGGCTAGGCTAGATCTTGTGTAACTCTAGTGCTAGTTATCTCTTTTTTTATACATGTGGGATCTTATCTGCTTCGTGCATGGTTCCACTTGTTTTCCCATTCAAATATGAGAGACGGAGGGCAGTTACGACTCGCATTGACCTGGATGCTTACTGAAAGAGGCCACTGGGACAGATGAAGGCGCGGATGAATGCCTGTCGGTGAGCCTGCATGCACTATGGGATGTTGTTTGCTGACATGTCGGTCCCGCATGCTAGAGTTAGCAGATGGCTCCCCAAGCCTAAGGTTTAGAGATCCTGCAGTTTTCCTCACTCGTGGCTCTCCCTAACAGGGTCAGGTGACTTTATCAGCATTGCGTATGCCCTTGCTAACACGACATAAGTGTCATTGTCTTGCCCGAGATTTAGGGATCCTATGTGGTTCTCTCACTCGTGGCGGGTCCCTGGCAGAGGTCAGGCTACCTCGAGACATGGTGTATGTCTCTACGGACACGGTATGAGACGTGTCCTAACCCGAGACTCAGGGAACCTCAATATTCCCTCACCCGTGTTCTTCCCCAATATGGTCGGGTGACTTTTTGGTCTTTTGCATGCCCCTTCTAATACGCTATTGGAGTGGCGCAATAGTAACGTGGCGGGTCCCTGACAGCGGTCAGGGGCTACCCAAAGACATTTGTGTATGTCTCTGCAGCACCACTTTACGGGTCCCTGACAGTGGTCAGGGGATACCCCTAGACATTTGTGTTTGTCTCTGCGGGCACGTTTTGAGACGTGTCCCGACCCAAGGCTTAGGGAACTTGTGTGTTTCCTCACTCGTGGTCCTCTCCTCACAGTGGTCAGATGATTTATCGATTTTTAATTATATCTTGCTCACGGCTTGCACGCCGTCGTTTGACATTGTTTGCTCGTGACCGGCCCGTGGGCCAAGTGTTAGAGTCATAGAATATGATCTGACAACCCACATCCAAAAAAAGCCATGATGCGACCAAGGAGGATGGTGCATCATCCAACACACCAAGAAGAGTATCCTATAGTGCCAATTGGATTCATTGAGAAAGCAATCCACCAGTGATGTCGACAGTGTCAGTGTCAAGGCTTAGTGGGGGCACGATGGCCTCAGGCCGTACTAACGATGTCAAGACTCGAGATAGATTTTTGATGAGCGGCTCTAGAGTTAAGTCCGTATAAAGCAAAGATATAAGCTCGCCAAGTTGGTGTCAATCTGACACCCGACGGACTCTCCATGTTGGCGTATGATTCCTCGCCAAAAAGACATGCAAGGGTGGAAGACATGAAATAATCCATAATGTACTATCGGGGGAGGCATGGTGTGAGCTCTCCACCACCCTTGGGCGGCTTTCCCGGGAAAGGAAATCTGGGGACGGTGTCGGACGGCACGGGTGTGCCGACATTGCGCCCTTCCCATGGGATAGAGGTTGGACCATATATCGAGTGGCGGCACGCCATCTCATAACCAACCCCCGTGAGCCGAGTTGCATGACCAAGAATAATTCTGCTGCATAAGTTTGATGAAGCTTGGTGGAGGTCTAGAGAACCTCGCTTGTCGATCCGACGTGCCACAAAGTATAGTCAATGTGAGTTTGGGGCTTGAGATTCCGTAAGGCTGGCCATGATAGACGCTTTTATCATGGCGCCGCACGAGTCAAAAAGTTGGACCGTGACACCAGGCACGCATGTGCGAGGCACTTAGCTTCAGTTGTCATATCATCTAACTTGTTCTGTTTCTGTTTGCATGCTTAACCCCATGGTGAGCCTCCTTACTAGATATATTTCGATATACTCACCCCTTACATTTTCAGGTACGAATCGATTCGGAGGTGGCTAGGTTGGGAGCTGCTTTGATCATGGACACGGTGTCGATATTTTCTTTCAGCATTGTTTTTACTTAGTGTCGAATTTTATGTTTTAAAATTTGTTAAACGGTATTTCGTTTTGAATTATCGGGATTTCGAACCATGTTTTATATGTTTTCGAACTATCAGTTATGTTTTATGATTTTTACGAGATTTTGTTGAAAATCACATGTATTTCTATTAAATATTTTTTAGGATTTTAGCATGCATGCGCCCGTAACACCCCATTAAAATATTTTAAAAAGTCGGGTCATTACATTTATCGAGACTTTCAAACAAATTTATCAAAATAAATATAATTTAATTGATATTTTTACTAACTACTTCGAAATTAAAGATTTCATTTCTCAATTATTCCACATACTATAAATTATGTGGGTGAAGAATGAGAATCAGACAAAAACAATTAAGTTTGTTTTTTAGAAAGTTACTACAAAATTATGAGAAAAAAAAATGAAAGTCACAAAAAACAGCAATCAATAGGATTTAAAGCAATAATAGAAGAATCAAACATTCACAATGGAGAGAGCACTAAATAATTGTGTATGGTTCATTGTTTGGTCATTTTCCCAAGAACAACATTGGGACTCATGAAAATAGAAGGTAGGAATTGGAGAAAGGATTTTTTAAAAATATATGCCGGCAAGTTTGGAGGCACATATATTGTCACATCATTACTTCTTTAATAAATACAAGAATATGTTTAATTTAAAACCATAATAAATTTTAAAATATATTTGAAACCTCTGAAACACCATTTTTTTTTTCTTTTTTAATATCAAATTGAATTGCATTTTTTTTTTTGTATCTTTTTTTTAGTTATAACATTTTTTTTTAGAAATATTTCACTTAGGGCATGTTTGGCTTTGAAAGGATGGGTTGGGTTGGGTTGAGTTGGGATAATAAGGGAAGATAAGTGAAATAAGTTTATGTTTGAGGGGAGGAAAGAAAAAATAAAGTTATGTTTGATGTGATGGAAAGAGAATGGTTGAAGTTTTTATTTAAATAACAAAAATAGATATTTAATAGTTTTTTTAATAATAAAGTTATGTTTGATGTGATAAAAAGTGAATTGTTGAAGTTTTTATTTAAATTAAAAAAGAAAATATTGAGTGACTTTTTAATATTTTAATATTTAAATAAAAATGTGGGACCCATACATGGAGTTGGGTAGGAGTTGGATGGACTTATGGAAGTCCATGGGCCAAACATGGAATAGAAGTCAAGTCAAGTCAACTCCTCCGTTTGTCCATGGGGCAAACATGCCCTTAGGATTTTAAGTGTTTTTTTTGTATATGATAATTTTGTTCATCGTCTCTCGATCGAAAATTATCTACTATATTAATTGAAGACTATATGCCGTAATAATTGAAAACTATACTTGATTGAGGATTGTCTGTAACATTAATAAAAAATTGTTTGTGAAATTGATTGAAAACTATATATACATTAATTGACTCCTAACAAGTGGGTTGAAAATTTGAATTTTGAAGGTATGCTCCCCCTTAAAGTCTCAGGTTCGAGACTAACATGTGACATTATTTATTCGATATTAATTGAAAACTATTTGTTGCACTAATTAAAGCCAATTAAGCCATAAACTTTTTCGTATAAATAAAAGTAATAGCTCGGCGGTATCGATATACATACAATAATTAAGAGATTATGTATATCGAAGCATTGATAATTCAAGATTTATCCAGGTTACATTGATTAGAAATTAGAAATCTAACTCTTTTAGCCGCTGATAAGTGGCAAGAATTACAAAAAGAATAACTAATGTTTAGTGATATTGTTTACATTATGGTTTCTAAATAAATAAATTTCATCTTGTACTCTATTTAGCAGATGTTATTTTTACAAGTTATTTTAAATCTCCATTATCTAATTAATGGTTGTCAAACAATTGAAGTGTTTGGATAGAAAAGAGGAGAGGAGAGTAGTGAAAGGATTTTGGAGTGATTTGAAGTTATTAACTTTTCATTTAGGAATTTGGTGTTTGAAAAAGTTATTGTAAAAAAATGTTGTTTGGATCGATGGATTGATGCCTTCAGACAGCAAGGATTTGATTTATCAAATAATTCTAAGTTTTAAAGGCAATGATTTATTGATGGATTGATGTCTTCCGTTCAATTTATTGCTCAATTCATTTGGTAAACAAAATGACACATATTTTAAATTATATACGTTGTATTATGCCTTGAACGCATTGATCCTCATGAGAGTAATAGTCGGGGGTCTTACTGCGAAAACACATTTAGCATTTCCACATTCTGTTGCGCGAACGCATTTTGCATTGCATGTCCGCATCTGCATCCGCGTCTGTATTCGCATGACATCTGATTAGTTTATGCATTGTATAATTAAGGTTTAATGAGAGCGCATATATAAGCTCAAATCAAACCATAGTCGTTTAGTTGATATTCATTCTGTGTAATCTGTATTTTACGACGCTCCTCTCAATAAACGTGTTCTCCCTCTCCGCCCGTTGATTAGCTAACATAACGTTACGTAAATCTCTGTGTGTGATTTTTATTTTTTTTCTCTTTTACATTTTCGTATTATTTGTTTTGCGTTTCTATTTTCAATTGGTGATTGTCGTTTCCGTAACAATATGCTAGTCTTTAACATCTCTATTTTGAAATATTAGAGTTGGGTTGAAATTACTATCTTAACTTTCAAAGTTTCCATAACTTATATATGATTTTTCTTTTCTTTTTTACTCTTAAGTATTAACTTTCCATCATGTTAATTCGTGTACTTAATTTAGGTATGGAGTCTTCATTTATATATAAATGATCTCTGATAAATGTGTATCATGAAGTACTGAATAATACACATTATGAAGTACTATATAAATATAAATAATTCGGAGAATGATTGTTTCAAACAATTAAGTTTCTATTAATGTGCGAGTACAAAAGTTATTTATAATTTTGCAAAAAAAAGGTTTCGTAGATCAAAGTTTAAAAGTTTAACAATTAAGTTTCAATACTATTGGTGTACTAAAAGAAACAAGCTCGATTTGTTGGGACTAGCTAGAGTGGGAGAATTCACTATCCAATGGGTTAATTTTATCATTTAATTTTGATTTTGTCAGATTGAATATAAATTGACTTGTTTAAAAGTTTAAATCTAAAATAAAAGTCTGGTTCCATAATTATTTCGTTTTTAGTTTTCTTTTTTAGTTTTTTATTTTTTAAAAATATGTTTGTTTGATAATCAATTTTAATTTTTATTTTAAATTTTTTAAAATATTAAAGAAATTATTAAAACTAAAAAAAATATCTTTTAAAAAACAAAATTTTGTTTTTATTTTTAAAAAAGTATGAAAAATTAAGAATAAATAGTAAAAATCTAAAAAAAATCCAAAATGAAATATGATGTTTGAAAACAAAAAATAGTTATAAAGTATGTTTTTTGGTTTTTAGTTTTTAAAAATAAAAAACTAAAATCAGTTATCAAACCTATACCGATTTTATTTTTAAAACAAAAAAAAATAGAAAAGAAAAACAAAAAAATGAAGCCTAAATAATATATCACCTAAATGCTGAAGACGCCAGAAATTAAAACATGAACCTAATGAATAATATATATAGAAATCTCATAACAACATATAAGAGATATTAATTACTCTTCTCATCGTCAATTGGTTAAGGTGGAATTCTAGATAATATGGTATTAAATCGGATTTTCAGTAAAAATGAAAATCGAGATCCATCTACAGGGGTTATGTTACTTTATTATATTCTTGTATATTCCAATTGTCTAATTTTGACCTATATATTGATAGGTTTGAATCACTTTTCAACCTCTCTAGCAAGAGCAGACGACGCTGGAATGAATATGAATACCCATCATCTTCTTCGTTGCAAGAGGAGTTGAAGGCGAGAGTTGAAATATAAATTTTCTAAGTTTTTTTCCAGTTTTTCGATCAATCGTAGATTAGTTTTCTTTATTTTGAATTTAGCTATGCCGGAGCGTTTCGCCCGGAGCTCGTCCGTTTATTGGTTTCCTTTTTGTAACCAAAACTGTTTAAGTTGTTAGTTGGTTTAGGTAGTTGAAACAAACTGTTTCCTTTTCCCTCTCTTTTTCCCCTATATAAACATGTATTTCTTTTCTATTCAAACACATAAAATATAGCAAAAAGAGTAGAGAGAAAATACCTTGTAATTGTTGAGTTTTCATCACGGAATAAGAAGCTTGATCTCCCGGTCTGTTCCTCAGTGGATTAGGTCCTTAGCGTCTGAACCACTTAACTCTTCGTGTTGTTTTTCCTACTCCCTTGTGCATCATCTTCTTCTTCTCGCTTGTAATTCGCTGGTCATCGCTTCATCGTCTGAAAGTTCTTCGCCAAAGCCTTAGGGCTCGTGAGTCTCATCTCATTCTTTCTGCAAATACAAATAAGTTTTCGGTTTAGGGATTGTTTTGGCAAAGGGAAAGTGTTTTGCAAACAGATGTGCACAGCACGTGTCCTTCACCAAGCATTTAAAATCGCAACAATTGGTATCAGAGCCACCTTCTTTGTCACTACCAGAAACAGAGATCACAAGAGGAAACTATCAAGAAACAAGTTTTTCCGCAATCTTGATTGACAATCATGGCTACAACCAGGTATGTAATTGATAAGTTTGATGGAACAGGGGATTTTGGTTTATGGAAAGCCAAAATCAAAGCTATTTTGGGACAACATAAAGCTCACAAGGCTCTTCTTGATCCTAAAAAGCTACCTAGTTCTTTATCAGAGGAAGAGATAGAAACCATGGAATTATTTGCACATGGCACCCTTGTTTTGAATCTTAATGACAATGTCCTCAGAGAGGTAATTGATCAAGATACTGCTTTTAAAATGTGGAACAAATTAAACGACTTATATGTTTCAAAAGATGTTCCTAATAAGTTGTATCTTTGACAAAGGTTTTTCTCTTTTAAAATGGATTCAAATAGAACTCTATCTCAAAATCTTGTTGACTTTAAAAGGATAACTAGTGAGTTTAAGAATCTTGGAGAGGAAATAGGTGCTGATAATGAGTCTTTTGTTTTATTAAACTCACTACCTGACAACTATAGAGAAGTTAAAAATGCTCTTAAGTTTGGCAGAGTTAATATTACAACAGAAGACATAATTTCAGTCTTGAAAATAAAAGAACTAGAAAGTCTAGCATCTAAAAAGGAATCTCAACCAGTAGTGGGTTTGTTTTCAAAAGGAAAATCAAAAGTTTTCAATAAAGAACCAAGACATGGAGATAAGAAATCAAAAAGTAAACCAAAATGTACCTATTGCCATAAAATTGGTCACACTAAAGACAAGTGTTGGAACCTAGAAAGAAAACAGAATAGGGATAAAAATGAAAGGCTTCATGCAGAAGCTTCTGTGAGAGAAAACTCTCATTCCTATTCTGATGCACTTGCTACCTCTAATGAAAATAACTGTTCCAACACTCAAGATTGAGTTTTGGACTCTGGATGTTCTTTTCATATATATGACTCCTTGTAAGGAATGGTTCACAAATTATAAGGATTTCGATGGAGGAAAGGTCTACATGGGAAACAATGATCCATGTCAAGTAGAAGGCATAGGTTCTGTGATTCTCAAACTCAAAGATGGATCCACAAAATTGCTAAGAAATGTTATTAATCTACCTCTATTAAAGAGGAACCTAATATCCCTTGGTATGCTTGACAGTATTGATTGTGAATATAAGGGTTCTAAAGGTACTCTTCAAGTTGTTAAAGATGGTAAAGTGGTTCTAGAAGGAATCAAAATAAATGGTTTGTATGTTGTAAAGCATGTAGAAATGAAATCTCATGCCTTAGTCGCTACAAAGGAAGAAACAAAAGAGGCAGAGCTTTGGCACAGAAGGTTGTCTCACATTAGCACAAAAGGCCTTCAAGAACTATCAAAGCAAGATGTTCTCCCTAAAGGTATGTGCACTAACATTGATTTTTGTGAGCATTGTGTGATAGGGAAAGCTGCAAGACAAAGCTTTATTAAAGCTCAACATACCACTAAAGGAATTTTGGACTACATTCATTCAGACATGTGGGGGCCAACCCAAACACCTTCAATAGGTGGAGCAAGGTATTTCATATCCTTTATAGATAATATTTCTAGAAAAAGCTGGATTTATTTTCTTAAAACTAAAGACTTAGCACTAGAAAAGTTCAAAGAATGGAAAACCTAAGTGGAAAATCAGACATCTCGAACTATAAAATGCCTAAGAACCGACAATGGGATGGAATTTTGTGGTGAAGAATTCAATAACTATTGTAAACAATGTGGCATAAACCGACATAGGACAATTAGGTACACTCCACAGCAGAATGGTGTAGCTGAAAGACTAAATCGTACTATTATGGATAGAGTTAGGTGCCTAATGTCTGAGTCTATGGTTCAAGAAAGGTTTTGGGCTGAAGCTGTTTCCTATGTTGTATATACTTTGAATAGGAGTCCTCACACATCACTAAAATTCCTTACACCAGAAGAAAAATGGA
>JBBMEF010052953.1:0-12535 GCA_037832685.1 Sicyos baderoa
AGTTTGTTTTTGTTTTTAAAAGTTGGTTAGTATTCTCCTACTTTCTTAAAGAAAGATGGATAAATGGTAGAAATAATGGAGCACATTATAGGAAAGAAAGATGGATAAATGGTAGAAATGATGGGGCACATTATAGGAAATTTGAGAGAATAAACTTAAATTTGAAAAACCAAAAATAATAAATCAAATAATTATCAAACGGTGCCTTATTTATTTTTGAAGAGAAAGACCAACGGAGAGATTCCTCTTCAAAAAATAAGGTCTATTCTCAAAGGAAATAATTTGATAATTCTTACACAAATAGTCTAAATTAACATATTTAGCTAAAACATCTCCAATTTTTTTACATAACCTATCACAAAGAGACACTTTTACAATGCCTAAGAAAGTAATTAAACGTTTAATATTAACAATAATGTTGTTGAATTCATAGATGTCCGAAAAGTCATCAACAATAGTTTTAATAACTTTTTCTTTTTTAGTACAAATCAAGGGAAGGGAGACAAGGGGACAAGTATCAATACTCGGAATCTGTAACGTTGGTGTTAAATTGATTTACAACCAAACAATGAAATCATTGCGCCACTAACTCATTTGGTTAGTTTTAATAACCTCTGAAGCATCAGACTCTACCATAATAGGGAGAAGATTTAATTTACATGTTTAATCTCTAATGACCCATCCTATGCCTCCTTCACCCGAACTTGATTTCATTTTCCACAGTCCATGGAGGCTACCCGAAATTATAAAGGATAGATTGTCACAATTTTCATTCGAACATATGTTCGCGCATTCAATTCTAAATTGACTATTCAGATTCCCAGTGTAAGTGGCTTAACACCATATCCATATTTTTTCCCCCTTATTTTACCATTACTTCACTGTTAGTTGTTAAACAAAATTAAAGTTATAATAGCATTTTAAAAATTGAAGATAAAGTTTTAATAACATTTTAAATTTTGAAGATATAATAAACTAAATGGTAAATTACAAAATCAAAATTCAGTGCATGTGGTTGAGAACTTGAGAGAAAGTAACAATTTAGCTTTTAAAGTTTTAAAATCTATAATTAAAACTAAAAAATTGTAATTATTATTGATAAACTAAATATGTGAAAGTTAATTATTTATTCATCAATAATAATATTGTTGGATGGTAATTGATTGAACAACAGCAAAAAAATATTTACTATGGTTATTAAGTTGTAAAAGATGTCGGTAGAGTTATATTCTTGTTAGCCTCGTATACAGTAACTTACATATACTTAATTCGCTAACAATTAAGACCAAATTTTATTTATAAAGTCATATAAACTAAATTTAAATATATTCCAAACAATATCGGATTCTAAAATTTTAAGTTTAAAATTTAAAGATTATGGGGGTAAAGAAAACTACAAGAAGTCTTGGTTTTTGTAAAAAATAAAATAAACAAGGAAATGGGTAGAAATTATAGGATGCAGTAGTTTTGAAAGTGTATGTTTATCCCACATCGGAAAATGATGGAAAAGGAGATGTACGGCTGCCTATAAAAGGAAAGCAATGGGCCACTGAACAACATACTTACCTGGACGGGGTGTTTGGGCGATCATTAAGGCCCATTGCCTAGGCTAGTGGCCTCCATTGCACCTTGGAGGGGCGCTAGCCTAAGGTCTGTCCAATGTGACAGAGCCTACGTCATAATTTGTGGTTGAGGGGGCTTGCGTTCGCGCTGCCCCTACCAATTCCTAGTTTAAATTTAATAATTTAAAGTGTATATTTTAATTACTAATTAAATGTTGTATGACTAAAATCTATAAAGTAACAAGATTTTTTAGATTATAAATACCCAATTATCTATTGATATAAATGACGAAATATATTTTTAATTACTTTCTAATTTTGATTAATCAGACAACTTTAGGGACATGAGGAGTATTTTTAATACTAAAATTTTACGGTTAGATTTATTTATTTTTTCTAATATGTATTTTTAGTTCAATTAAATTTAGTAATATATGTCGCTCAACACAATATATATATAACTAGAGATGTTTACGGGGTGGGGTCGGAGAATGCCTTGCAGACGCATCCCGTCACTAAAATCATTTTTCATTCTTGCGAAATTTTATCATATTTTTTCGTGGGGATGGAGGTGAAAAATTCACCGTTTTATTTTTATTTTTTTTCTTTGCTAATTTTAACTTTTATAAGTTTTTTAATAATATTTTTAAATTTTCATGAAAAATATACATTAATTTCAATTTGATAACTAATAATCGTAAACGATATGCATCTGAATAAATATTTCTAGGAACAAAATATTATAACTAAAGATTAACTTAGTAAAAGGAGGAAAAAAAATATTTTTTAAAAATAAAAAATAAATGTAAACGGGGCGGGGATCGTGAAAACGGGAATGTGTAAAGCATTCTCCGTCTTCATCCCCATTTAGGTTGCGGAGATTTTTTCATCCCCACTCACTCCTCATTCACCGCCTGAACGGGGATTCACGAAGAAAATTGACATCTCTATGTATAACAAAAATATAGCACTTTTTTTTCAATTACGTATTAGGCGGTTATTGTAGTTTTCAAAGTGATGGCTTAATAAGAAACAAAGAAAAAATGGGTTTTTACGGGTATAATAAAAAATTGTAAAATATTTTCATGCACAAAATCAAAACTAATTTATTTATAGACGAAAAATCCAAATAACTCAACATAGTTTCAATTTATTACTAGTTAAGTTATATCACTAATATAGAATTATGTTTTTATGGTTGGTTGAGTTCTATTAGAATACACTCGTTCTATTACGGGTTGAATTATAAGAATATTTTTTTAAAAAAACATGTGCTATACATGTAACATATATCTTAGTAGCGTGTATTTGGAATCTTACTTTTATATTATACTTATGCCAATGAGTTACAAGACGATTAATTTACATTATTTCTGAAAAGGAAGAGCTGTAAATTTCTCTCTTGAATTGTGAGTCTAGAAAAATTGTTGATGGATTCCATAGGGTGAAAAAAGTTGAATCAAAACTCTTCAAACCACTCAAAACCTTACATAACTACTATCTAAGTCAAATTAAAATAAAAAAAAGAACCCTTAATACACAAAAATAAAAGGAGCTCATAATTGTAATGACTAATAAAAACAAGAAAGGTGGAGAAATCCTTCATTATTGCATTAAGATGGAGTGGAGAGATTTACAAAACAACAAAGGATACAACAACAATAATCTTTGACAAAACTACCCAAGGGAATGGGAAGTCCCTTTTTTTATGATGAATCAAAACTAACACCCACCTCCTTTTATGTTTATGTGCTCTTGGATTTCACAAACACAAGATATATAAATTACAGTCCCTTCCACAAAATAACAACCATGTATAGAAAGAAGAAGAAAAAAGAATCAATGACAAAAGTTTGCAGAGAGAATAAATATTTGATGATGTGTGATATTATGCCAATTCCTCAGTATCTACAACAATCCAGAACAAGAACCCTTTTGCAACTCATCTTTCTTGACTCATTGCTTCACAATCTCGGGCGGAGTACCATTACCGTATGCTATTCAACGCATGTTTGAGCGCTCAGCCGTACAAATTTGAAAACGACTCCTACCCGTTATCCTTCATTTCGTGTATATTTCGGTATCTTAGTCGTCACAGTTTAACCCGCAAACTTCCAATACGATGCCACCCTTGTCAAGGAAGGGGTTGATTCTGACCCATAAAAGTGACAGTATGGATGATAGAAGAATTGCCCACACAATGATAATGGTGGGTACCTTGTCTTGCTTTCCCATCAAACCCTTGAGGAATGGATACAGATGGACAATAACCCAGAATGCAAAGAATAGCTTACCGATGAGCGGGCCCCATGATTCGTAACCGTTGTTGATGGCATCTGAAATTCCGACGACTACTCCGATAATGTTTATGATCAATAAGGTCAAGGGAGGGACCAACAATGATGTCCACTTGAAGAGGTACAGTTCGGCGAAATCCCCATCATCTCCTCCCTTGGATGTGACAGTAAAATTTGTGTTAACACCAGCCAAAACCTTAAGCAGACCCTGGAAAAGCGCGAAAAGATGGGACGAAGCACCACCGATAACCCAGAACTGCTCGTTTCTCCACCAATCGTGAATCCCAACGCCTCCCCACTGCATTTCTAGAATACCGGTTGCTGCTATAGAGATGAAAAGGGCAATGAAAATGATACTGGCAAAGTTGCTTAGCTGCACATCAAACAAAGACGTCTCATCAGCTGAACAAATCCGAAAAAAGGGAAATCAAACGCATTCAGAAGTCTGCATTATAGTTACCTCGGGGACGATAAATTGCCCTGTAAGCAAGCAGACAGCTGGAAGGGTACAATAAGCAACTAATGGAATCGACGTCAATGGATAAACAACAGAGTTTATGTACGAGAAACGCTCGAGCCACTTCAAACCACATCCGTAGCCATACCATATTGGACAATGCCTGCTCAACAGAATTTCAACAGATCCAAGAGCCCACCGAAGAACTTGGTGTAGACGATCAGACAAGTTAATAGGAGCTGAACCCTTAAACGCTGCCCTTTTAGGAATGCAGTAAACTGATCGCCATCCATGGCAATGCATTTTGAAACCTGTTAAAATATCCTCTGTAACAGACCCATATATCCATCCTACCTGCAATGATAAAGAAGATAAAAAAAAATATTAAAGGCGTGTTCAGAAATCTAAACCGACACATTTAACTTTGAGAGAGTTTGCTTCACACCTCTTTACCCCACTCGGTTTTATCTTCATAACCACAACTGATTACGTGGATAGCTTCTTTCAACAATGAAGCAGACGTCCCTCCTCCCGGCACACCACCGTCTTCCATAAGTGTCGAAGCAATGAATGATGGTGATTGCCCAAACTTCTTCTCAAACTTAACTTGGGGCATCAAGGATGATTTCTCATTATCTATTCCTGCATTAGAACCGCAATATAGTGAAGTGAGTAAGGCTCCTCGTCAAGTTTTACAAATTTTGTTAATTGGCACTTTTGAACATGTTCATACCTTCAATTCCTTCCTCAATATTTTCGAGTGCGTGAATTTGTTTCAACGTATCTTTGGTCTTTAACTTCTTACTATCGCTGGTCTTTGTTTTCGTCTTCTTTTTAGTTCCAAAGCAACAACAGCACCATTTTGGCAGACAGTTACAAGTCCTTCTTGGTGCTTTCTTCTTGACAGGGGCATCGTACCCATAAAGCGCCTGTCTCCTGAAGACGCACCCAGTTCCAACATAAATCGGCCCTTGGATACCATCTAATCCTTTCATGTTGATCTGAAATGGTGTTCATAAAGTAAGAGAACTTAGCAATTCATTTTGGTTGTTATTGTTAAGATGAGGGATAAAATGTCTTCTCATATATATTTGAGTCCAATAGTATGACATGTTTACTTACATCAAAGAATACAACATTGCGATTCGAATATCGATCGTGCCTATCAATCCCATCAAATCTTTGTGGAAACTGCACGTAGCATATTCTTTTTCCTGAAATTGGGTCCATCATGAAGCACATGGCTTCTCTAAGTGCCTTGCTGTTGTTGATGTAGTGATCACAATCGACGTTCAACATGTATGGAGCATTTGAGATGATTGCCGAGACACGCACCTAGAAGAACCAAATGGTATGTAAATGGTGGACTCAATTGTATGACTGTGTACTGTATAGAGAGATAGAGAGAGAGGTATATACCAGAGCATTCATGGCACCGGCTTTCTTGTGGTGATCAAATCCCGGCCGCTTCTCACGAGATACATACACTAGACGAGGTAATTCATTACCCTCCAAGTCACGAACCCCATTTTGACCAAGGAATACCTGCAGAGATAATTAAAGAAAACGCTTACAAAACAATGCACCATAGCCAGTGGGATATTATGAGAAGTTCATGAGTATGACTCACTGTCAAGAAACATCCTCTCACCTGAATCATTCCGGGATGATCTCTGACATTGTTCCCGGGCCATGGAGTTCCATCCTGCATTGTCCATCCATCTTCAGGAACTTTTTGAGCCATGGAAACAAGCCCATTGATTCGAACTTTAAATTCTTCATAGTCCCTCTGCATAAGGTCATGTCAACTTTCAGGTCCAGAAATTATTTCATTAAAGAGTTCATCAAGCACTCTCATTTGGACCATCATAAAAAATTGCTTTTATGAAAAGAAAAGTAGGTACGCTTCCCAAACCTTCATTGCACGTCGCTCCCTGACGAATGTTGGATCGACTTTGTCTTTCAAATAGTCGACCTTCTGGGCAAAATACCATTCTGGGGCCCGAGGTTCAATGGTGAACTTCTTGCAGAAAGGAACCCACTTTCTTGCAAACTCAGAAGTTTCCGAAAGGGCTTCAAAAGTAAGCATGGCAGCACCATCATCAGAAACATAGCATGAAACCTTATCAACTGGATAATCGACCGCAAGAATAGAAAGGACAGTGTTTGCTGTGATGAGAGGAGGCTCCTTCAACGGATCCACCGTACTGACGTAAACGTCAACCGGAGCCAACTCGGATGGTTTGCCCTCTTTTTCATATCTGAACCAACATGTAACAAAAGAAAACTAAGATATGGGAGATAAAGGGAAGGGGAGATCAAGAATGGAGCATAAGGAGACAGAGGATGTACCTTAACGATAACCGATCAAGGTAAGTTTCTCGGACAATGGGGCACCATTTTGGGAACTGATCCAATATCCATGATGCAGCAAACCATATCTCACAGATAACTGAAGTTAACCACAGCCCATATGCCTCATAGACAGGATGGAGGATACGATAGTGGAAAAAGAGGCAGAGGATAACAATACGAAGAACAATTATCATTCTGTATGGATTAATCTTGCTCGAGGAGATGGGCAATTTTCTGGAAAGCGGCTGCCTCCCTTCGTCCATCCTAAAAAACAATATTAACAAAACCATAAGCTAAAGAAGAAATTGATAATTTAAATCAAACTATTTATATGCCACTAATTCTTAAGTAGTAGCTATAAATCCTATTTCTGACCAGCACAGGTATAGCAATAACTCAAAATATTTGTGGTTAAAGAAGTTAAATAAGACTATTCTCCACATGGAAAACTCAATCCATCTAGTCAATATGTGCACAAGTACATCAATAAATGAATAATTCCATATCAAAAGAAGTGAAAGAACTTCAGCCTTAGTTATAGGTTAAAATACCATTTTGGTCCTTGTACATTCAGAATTATTCCATTTGGTTCTTTCATGTCCAATTTTAGTCCATATACTTTCAAGAAAAGCTCAAAATTGGACATTTGAAACTTTAGAAATCAAAATAGAACAAACTCAAAGTCTAGAGACCATATTTTAACTTTAGTTATCAACTTATGCTTCCACACATAGACACAAACATCGTAAGATATAGAGCATAAAAAAGGGACATACATAGGCAAATCTGTATCATCAAACTCATCGTCGCCTTTTCCACCTCCACCCTCATGCTTGATTACTTGAAGTCTTTCATTTTGTTTCTTTCGCCAGTCCTCCATTCTCTCCTTCCATGCAACAGTACCATATCCATACACAGCTAAATCCTTTTTTGGATCCATTGGCCTTGGATTGGCTGCAACATCAACACTTAAAATATCAGTCACTAAAAAGTAAACATAATCAGAACCTAGACGAAATAATGATATGTGCCCAATGAGGATTCAAAAACTAAGAAACATTCATTCATAACAGATATACAAAAATTCAATACGCACAAGAATTTGATGTGCTTACCCGACATAGGAGAATCGGTATATGGCGCCGGATGGACCTTTTTTCCACGGCTTATAAAAGGAGGAATAATTAGAGCATGCTTATCGGAGGAAATTCCAGCATCCTTAAGATCAAATAGCACAATCAAATATTAAGCAAATTTAGAGAAAACGAAAATGGTTTATGGTATGGTACAACTGTAAGTAGAAGAGATTCACCTCTTGATCATAGGTGAGGAGAGGGATATCAGTCGGGACGGATGAGGAATCAAGGTCAGAAGCCATATTACCAGAACCATTAGGGTGAGAACCACGACCAACGGAAAGGTGAGGATAGAGCATTGCCTCAGATACACTGTTAGGATCCTTGTTTGCAATGTCAAACTCATACTCCAAATCATCAATACCCTCTTCTTCATCATCACCTTCAACCCGAGGACTACCTGTAATTAAATCAACACATTCTTTGTCAGTCAAAAGAATGAAGTATCATCAATTACCTTTAACTTTCTTCTATTAGATGTTCCGAATGCAAACACAATACGCTAAAAATATTCATTCATTCACCTTTGAGACGCTTGTATCTAGTTTTGCACTGAGGACAAGCTTTATTGCCCTCTCTTCGTTCGTATTCATAGCAAGGTCTACAAACAGGAAAGGCACATTCATTACAGGCAACAAATGGCTCTCCATCAACGCTGACTTCTACCTCGTCCCCACAGATCTGGCAAATCTGCCCACCCAACTCTTTCACAGATGTCCCCTGCAACTCAAAAACAATTAAAGGGTTATAGAAAACAAAGACAGAGAAAGTAAAAGCACTCTTTCCACAAAATAGGTTGGTTACTCATTTAACTGTTTTGAGAAGGATCTATGAGAAATCAGCCCGAATTCATAATCAATACAGGAAAAAGAAACTTCATGAATCAGATTCATTGACTAGCTCAATAGTAGATGGGAAATAGTAATGCCAAGATCTGGTGTATGAAGCTCGAATTCCCTAGAAACTAGACACCAAATAAAGTACCAAAAGATTGAAACTTCATATGATAAAAAATGTTAAATCGCCCACAATTTGCAATGGACTCTTCAAGATCCATACCGGGTCTATGAAGAAAATGAGGGGCAACAAATTGCAAATATGGCAAGAAAAAACCACAGTTTTGGAGTGTAACCATACAACATAAAGTCAAATTAGAAGAAATGGGAATGATTCATAAGCAGCCAGCAATTGGGTAAGGGTAAAAAGGAAGAAGATTTCAGAGACAAATAAGCAAGAGACATCATAACTTGAGTGGAAAAGGTCAGCATTTAGAGTAACAACAGGGCAAAAACACACAACAAAAGCTAAAAACTCAAAGAACATAGACTTACTCTCGCACCCTCGTCGGCATTGATGAGAACAAATTCATTTCTGTTGTGAGAACCAGCAATGAGTCTCCCTTTCGTATCCATTAAGACTTAGAATCAAAACAACTCAAAATCTTAAACAACCCCTTCAAACTCAATCATCACAAAATCTCCTCCACAACTTGAACCCCACTTGGGTTCTTCTCCAATCCACTTGGTTTGAGTTTTCAGCCCAAATTCTCAGGCACCCACTTCAATTCCCATAAAAAAAACAAGAACAACAGCAACTAAAACCACAAATCTTCAAAGAATATATGAGAGAAGAAACAGAGAGAGAGAGAAACAAAAAACAAATGAAATTGTGTGTTGTGTGCAATGAATGATTCTTTACTTGTGAGACCCAGTTTCATTCCCAGCTGTAGTCTTTGCATTACATGTTGGATTCTCGATCTGTGACAATCACTCGATTTTTTACAGAGAGAAAAAGAAGAAGAAGAACCCTTAAAAGAGAAATTGAGAAAAGAGAATCTGATTGGGTGTTCTTAAAATACCACAAAATTCAACGCCTAAAAACACAAAATACCTAACGGATTTCAATACACCATTCTCTACTGAATCACTGTGGATCAATCTACTGTTCACTTATCAGTAAACCCTTTTTCGGTGGGACCCGGAATTGCCGTCGCCGGTGGAGGGGGAGCAGCGGCGCCGTCGTGGGTTTTGGCTGTTCCGGCCCAAAACAGTACGGATTTGGGGTAGAGAGAGATTTTAAGAAAAAAAGTTTGTGAATTTTTTGTTTTTTTAAGCAAAGAAATGTGAGAGTTGAAGAGATTGAAAAATATGAAATGTTAAAATAAGATCTCTAAATTTTTAAATTGATGGTAATTTTGAATACAAATAACGAAGGAGATTATAATACGATTCTTGCGGAGTTTAAATATGTGACATTGGTGTTGACCCTTTCGATATTGATAGTAATTTTGTAAAATTGAGAGATTGTAAAAAAAATAAAGTTTAAATACTTCCTCTAAACGTTGAGATAGTTCAAAGTCAAATTTTAATCTATTATACTTCATAAATTAAGTTTAATATTAGTTTCATTTAAAAAAAAATAATATTAATCAAAATTTGTTTAATAATATTATTTTTTTATCGCTAATATTAATACCTTTAATACAATCGCACGCTTAATATATATTTTTTAGAAGTTTGTAAAATAAAATTTACAAAAAAGTAAATACTTTTTTTTTACTAAATATCAATTTTAATATATGATTCATAGTATAAATTTTAATTAAATTTGAAAATTTATGAATAAAATAGAACAAGAAAGTAATTTAACTTTTAAAAATTAATTTCGAAATGGAGGAATTTAAATGATATTTTTTAAAGTTGGTAATAAAATGTGTATTTGAGTTTTATATTACTTGAATCATATTATTTGTTTTTTTTTGTAGAAAAAAATAATATCAATAGTCAGGTGGGGCACGTGCGGCGAGTCTGCCGACGATGTTGCGAAATCTCACGAGATTTTGAATGTTACAAACTGGCTGGACTTAATTGAATAAATGGGATGTCCCTACTATTTGCCCCTTTCATGCGGATTTACCAAAATGCCCTCTGCCTTTAACGTTTATATTCTTTTTTATTTGTTTTTTTTCAATTTTGTTTTGTCGGTCGACCTTTTTAAACAAAATTAATACGGGAAAATATGTTATAGGTAAATATTTTCATGAATAAAATCTTTTTGATTAGCACATTATTGCATAAATTAAATAATATACATTACTCGACAGATTTTATTCTTATTCTTACCTCTTTTGTATGCTTTTATACTATTTTCTCTCATGATTGGTATTTTATTAACTAGTTAACAAACATCTAAATCCATTTTAATACTTTTTAATATGTATTAGATTTGAGGAAATACAATCTACCTCTACTATTATATTTTCTATCAGTAATAGAACTTAACCAGTGATATAATGAGTTTCATTTATTTATCAATAAAAGAACTCAACTAATTATATAATTTTATTTAAATTTTTTATTGTAAATGAATTAATTTGATTTTGTTATATAGATGCAAATATTAAACTGTTTTCATAGATTTTAAAATCATTAAAATTTTAAAGATCCTGATATTTTTTTTGTTTACAAATATTTATGTTTTTGTAGAGTTCATCCATTATCTTTGATATTTAATAAACATTTACGACTATATTTTGAATACAAATTAATTAAAAACTTGAGAGACGACATTGTCGATTCCTCTATGAAACAGTGTCGGACTTTTTTAAGAAGTCAAGTTATGTCATCAAATTTTATAGTGATCAATTCTAACTTTTAGGCGACATTATCTTATCTCAATTGATGTATATTTCATGAGCTTTAAAATAGTTAAATTGGCTCATAATGATTTTCTTCCAAATAGTTAAAGCCAGTGTTTTTAATGGGTAAGATGCAAATTAAAAAAAAAAAAAAAAAACCCCTCAAATGATGCATTGTATTATTAATTCAAAAATAAATAAATATTGAAGCTTTTTTTTTTTTTAAACAAATAAATAAATAATCTAAAGCTTCATTTAGATTTTATGAAACTTGCCTTGGAAAATATACCAAATATAATAAAAGTATACACGAAAACAAATATATGGAGAGAGAAAAAACTTGGTAGAGATGAAAAACAATAGGAATAAGGATTAAAAAGGCATGTGCATTGTGAATCAAAAAAATATTTTTTGGTGTTGGAAATTATTGAATATGAGTAGATGAGTGGTTCACATGGTGAATGGTATTTTTTTATAAAAAAAAATATTAAATTTTTGGTAGGAAAAACAGACAAAGACAATTCCTCAAATAAATATTCAAGGGCAAGTGGACCAAATAGATGCTTCTTTCCAAACATGGTTATATTGGTAGCCTGTCCATTTTATTTTCCTCCCTTTATAATTTTTTTTTTTTTTTTTGATACAACAATATTGAGGAGAGAAAGATTTGAATCTATAATCTCATAGTTATTAGGTCGTACAAGATGTCAGTAGAACTATGCTACTTTTGCAGCCCCTTTATAATTAATTTATAATCTTCACCGACTAACATAAATTGATTTTTTTTTCTTTAATCTCTTGCCCCTTTTGCCCTTAACTAGTTAATTAGCTATATGTGTGATTTGTTTTTTTTACTTATTTGAAACAACTATATGTGTGACATATAAGTTGACTCATATATCTTCAGCCACCCTAGTTTAGGCTCATGTTCAATAACTATTTAATTTGAAAATTAAATTTATGTATTCTATCAACTTGTAAATTTTAATAGTTTGTTGATTAAAAAAACTTCATGTGATCACAATATTAGGTAGGAGGCTTTGGTAGGGAATGTCCATATTTCTCCCTTAAGTTTAGGTTAAATAGCTTAC
>JBBMEF010052964.1:0-12534 GCA_037832685.1 Sicyos baderoa
CTACAAATGAATAAGTTTGAAAATTGTGTTATACATGAAATTATTTTATTTTTTTGTAATATACATGCAAAATCCCCATTATATTTTTATTATATATATATAGAATTAATTCTCAAATAAAAGAGAGTCGATTACGAGATGATTACCGTCAAATTATGAAACCGAAATGCTACCAACCTTTTTATGTAAAAACTAATTTATTTTTAATATAAATGGGAAGAGAGGAACTATACATCCCATCTAAATGAATCAAATTAGTGATTGTGGTGTTTGACTAAATTTCCACAAAATAACAAAATCAACCCGTCATTGACCCATTTGGTAATTAAATTACACATTAATGGAATGCTAAATTACTTCTTTTGAGTTTGTTTCACAATTTTCTTATTTAAAACTGGAAGCTAATTCTATTGTCATAAACTATCATGCGGGACTAATATTTCTGAAATTTAAATTTCTCGCCACACCTATAGTACAAAAATGAGTTTTACGACATAATTGTATTTTTTTTTGGTAAAATATTATTTTGGTCCCTAAATTATTATGCAAATTTTGTTTTGATCCCTGAACTTTCAAGTCCCTGAACCACAATTTTTAATTTTATCTTTTAACCTTGAATATTTTTTGAAAAATATGATAAAAACTGTAACATATTTTTAATTTAGCAAGTGGAAGTGAAATATTCAAATATTTAACCAACTAGAATTATAATCTAATTGAATCTGGCAATTGATATCATTTATAATAAAAATTGATAGCAAATTTCAATTTTTATTGAAATTGGAAAATTTGAGCTTCGCTTTACTGTACAGAAGGTAACCACGTCCATCCTTAAATCAGGCATCGAAAGACATCGAAAAAATGAAGACCTAGAAAATGTCTACAAATTAATATCACAAGTGACTTTCAAACCTGAAACTTTAAAGGCGTGCTCTCTCAAAGTTCAACCTTTCAATTTTGTGCCAACACTACCGGGGACGATAGAAAATTTCAATGGTAAAATTGATAATTTTGTTCCTAAATTTTTTATTTGAAAATATCATATTTTATTTATCTAATTGGTTCATATTAGAACATTTTGCATGGTCAATAAACAAAATTTTATATTTTAGAAGTTTAAGGCTAATTGACTATGGAGAAAACTTGGTGTGCACATCCTTGGGTAGAACTTTTCTTTTTAAGGAAACCAGTTATTGTTTTTATGCAGTCAAAAAGAAGAATTGAAATCAAAGTATCCAACTCCTTTAACAAATAACTACAATAGTTGTACCCTTAGCTGAGCTCAACACCAAAAGGAAAGAACAATCAGAACATTTATTCTCCAACATTAAACTGTACATCTTATAAGTTACAACAATCTTACTATAATGGAAAAGGCTGGTAATTGTGCATAAATACTAAGGTATTCACTTAAAACTCACCAATCTTACACAACTATGTACCTATTTGAAGTGGTTTCTATGGAATAATTAAAAATCAAGAATTGCTCAATTTCCAGAAGATCTGCTAATTGAAGAAGAAGAATTAAGCATTTCCTGACCCACCTCCTTTATCTTATTTATGAGAAGTGCTTGTTCAGTTTCGAGCTGTAGTATATACTCCTCTTGCAGTTCCTCCAGGCTTTCCAGTTCACTCACGGTCGCCGAAAGGCCGTCGAGATTAGCCTCCTCGATTAAGGTCTGAAACTTGCTGATTGTCTGCTTTATCTGAAAAAAAACACCATCCCAATATCCAAACATCAATGTCAGCAACACAAGAAATGATTCACATTCATAACTATAATCTACAACAGATTCTTTCTCAACCGCCCCGCACCCATCGAAAAGAGACTGATGCATTTCACGACGTGAATTATGAGCTTTGAGCTTGAAAATAAAATGGACGAATAGATAACATAATCATGAATCCAACCAGTGTCAGTTGTAGTAAATGAATTCAGCATATTTCTCTGGATATGAACCTATTATCCCAAATGTCATCCAATATCATGAACTCTGAGCTAACAAATGAATCTACCCTTGACCAATCAAGAAAATAAAGAAAACGTAAGACAACTAACACAACGAGTTACGTGGTTTACTAACGTTGTGTTAGCTATGTCCACGAGTAGAGGAGATAATTGTTTTATTAAGAAGAAGAGAATACAAATATTTGGTCAAATGGAGCTAGGGTTTTAAGAATACATCCACGAGATCCACGCTCGCTGACTGAGCAGCAAGACCCCGACTAAATAATCATAGGGCTACGTAGTTTAAAGGCGTCTCATCATAAATATAGGTTTTGGATATGATTTCTCCAATATGGGAATCGTCCTTGCACAACTCCAAGGAAGAACTTCGTTTTTGAAAAATAATGATCAATATTCTCTATGAACCCCTTCGTTAGATTTGAAACCTCAGACAATATGTACCAATTTCAAGGCTTTCAAACCAATGATCCAAAGATTATGCTCCAGGTCATGAAACTATACTCTAATAGGATTTGATAAAGTAACTCAATGGAAAACTTTATTAACTTGTCAAAGTAAAAGATTACAACTTAATCACACAGTAAAATACATCACCTGACTTGAAACTTGATGTGCCTTGGAAAAAGATGATTCAGAATCCGATGTCGGTCGTGACTCTAAACTAAATCTTCTCTCTTTTTCTAGGTCTGGAACTTTTCTTGTGACTTGGATGTGGACCTCTCCTCTTTTCACCCCTTGAAGAGGTATCCATTTGTCAGCCATTTGGTTTGGCGTCAACCTCTGATACTCGACAACACAGTCGCCTATATTCGACGTGGGTAGTAAAGCATTGTGGTCTTTGACATGCAACAGTAAAGGACTGCCATCATCAGGGAACTCTAAGGTCTGATTCCAATGAGGATTCAAAGTTTTGAACATAACCTGCAAGACATCCCATCAACAGAATGTGATAGATTGAGATGAGATGGGGAAACATCAAAATGAAAAATAAGCAGAACAGACCACTTGGCCATCTACAAACATTGCAGTTGCAAATAATATATTTAGTTTCACAAACCTTTGTTCGTTTCTTCAAGTTTCCATAATCTACTCTCACGTAAGGGTCGCTTGTGCCCCCGATATCAGCAGCAACCAAGTCTTTAGCTTCTATGATAACAAGTTCGATCAAACCATTATTATAGCCGTTTGAACCCTGAAAGCAAAAAAATATCCCCAAATTGAACAAACTAGCCAGGTCAAATAATTGAATCCCTTGAACACTTGCACAAGGCTTAACTTTTTAACTTTCAATTCTAGAGCTCCAAAAGAGGCACACAATTATGTCAATATAGCCTATGCGTATGCCGGTTTGCACAGACATTCTATTCCATGAGAAACGCAGAGTTATTTAAACACAGTTCATAATTTCGAAAAAAAGATAGAAAGATCATGATGCATTGTAATAAACCATACCCTTGATCCTTCATAGTCATCGGCCTTGACTGTCTCTATCAGAAGCCTTAGTTCTCCAGAAGTTACTTTTTCGAGAGGGACCCACACATCCCTGACTATTCCATCATGTAGTCCTTCCAAATTTACTCGGGCAGTGCCGATATTTTCATCACCGAATATATCTACACCAAAGCATTTTATCTTGAGGTATTCACCACCTCCAATTTCATCAAACTCAAACTTCTGATTCCAAATAGGATTTGAAGAAATAGCAGCTCTTGTTTTCTGGAGAGCCTGAAAGGAAATACAGGGGAAAAGTTTTAAACTATAAAGCTAATTATATTTCTTATGTTCTTTATCAAAGTCTCCTGTTCTTAAACTTCAATAGAAGAAGGGTAATAATGATTTACCTTCCCATATTCCAATTTTACATATGACTCACATTTCCCAGATTTATCCTTCAAACTAAGATCTTTTCCTTCTACAATGGTAATGGTGATCTTTCTTCCAGTTCTTGAAGGAAAGTTTGAGGATCCGTTAACCGATTGTTGAGGTCTAACATGAAAGTTATGCGAGCTACGTGAACCATCGGAAAATTGCCACTCTTTAACAATAAACTTCACCGTTAACTGCAAAATAGGTTAAAGCAAGTGAGTACAGGACATTTCTAACTAGATATTTTTACGTTCTATCTCAAACATTGAAATCTGAAGGTTCAAGAATTGTGATTCATGGAAATTTTGGGGTGGTATGAGCCAAGAGAGAAATATAAATATGAGAAAGAAAAAAGCTTTTTTCACTTCTCTACTTCAGCTATAAAATAGACTTCATTTTCTTTATAAATAAAATAGACTTCATTTGAATGCAGATCAATTCCATTCAGCCATAAGTTCATCAAAATTGCTACGCGGGTAGAATCTGATATTTTTTTAGTTCATCAACATGTGAGGGTTGGGGATTCGAACCTTTGATCTTTTGGTCGATGATGTATATGTTAACTAGTTAAACTAAGCTCACGTTGTGTCACCTGTAATCATACTTTTTATTAAGACATTATCACATCATACCTCCCCACAATCGATGCCTTCAAATGGGACAACCATTTCAACCTCTTTTCCACAAAACTCAGCGTGCTTTGCAATTACTTCTGAGTCAGAACCAATTGCCCAAAATGTCGTGGAATCATCGGCGGCGTACTTCATCTGCTCAACAAGTAAAAAAATGAATTAGCTGAAGCTAAGTTAGTTACAAACGCGTCTAGGATACCTAAAAAATAAAGTACTTCCTCTTGTTCTTTATGTGTGTGTGTGTAGAAACTTCCTCAACTCCTGTCTTGATTCTTTGAAATTGTCTCTTTTCTTGCCCTCAAAGGAATAGGTCACAATCTGAAATTCCAATTTCCAGATATCTAGGAAATCAAGTGACTCTTAAACCCGAATTAGTATAGAGTATCTATTACTTTTTTATTCACAATAATGAACATAATCCATGCCTTTTTTTGCTATCTGCTTTATTTTCTTTGGTCTTTTTAAACAAGTATTCTAAAGACTCAAGCTGTAGACTGATCCCAACTCCCCTGTACAACCTGCAAAAATATTCCATGGCTTTTCCCCTCTTCCTCTCAAATAAACACCAACAATCCATCTCCCCTGTCAAACAACAGGTAATGTTATAACTAAATAGCAGCTAACCAACCATACAATATAACATCTAACTACCCAAATCACTGACCCTTTTCTGCACCCAATACAGACTGCCTGTTTCCAATTTTATTTTTCCTAGCAAAGATAAATCTCACTGGGAGGTCGCACTGCCGATCGTTCTAAGTTTGTTTGCACTTACAGTTACAGAAAAGATCAAATGTCAAGCAAAATAAGTCCACAAAACATAATTTGAGACAGAAGTAAACTTTTCAGTACCTTTACTTCACAACTGGATAGATAGTCATACTTCACATGGCTTGGGTTAGACTCAAAAAGATTGAATCGAAGAGTTCCTGTATCTTCATGTAAAATCATATTGAATGTTGAATTCCATACAGGGAAAGAGCCCGATCGTACAGTAGTCCTCCTACTTAGCTCATCAAGTTCCACCTCGACAAATGTCTGTAAATCTTCCTTGTCGGTCAAGTTTTCTTCTGGTGGAATATTCATATAAGTGCTCAGTGGCTTTCTGGAAGAGTTTCCTCTCAAACTGCTCCTCGAAAGCTTACTGGCTGAGATGACTGTCACGTATATTGTACCACTAACAGCCTTTTTACTCAGGTCAACTGCAGGCAATGAGAAACAGCGGCGTCGAGGTTCAACCATTGTCCTTACTATAAAGTCTGTTAGAAGTTTAACCTGCAAAATAATGGGGCAGATCAATGTAGTATGACCAAATATATGCATTACCCCAATAGAGTCCAATTGTGTAAACCAGAAGAATATAATTGCAAGTACAAGACTATTTTTAAAAAATGAAATGGTGTGGTAGCTAAGCTGATCTGTATGTCCCGTGACAATAGTCAAGGTGCGCGTAAGTTGACTTGGACAATCACGGATATCTTAGAAAGAAAAGAAAGATAAGTTCTATTTTGTAGACCTCCTAATAGGAGCAAAATAAGAGAAATTTTCAAGGAAAATATTCATAAGCTGCTTTTTTGACACCATTATCCTTCATGTCAATCTTGGTGTAAACTTATCCCTCTATTTAATTCTTATAGCTAATCTTTACTTAATTACTAGAGATCACTTATTAATCTATATCTGTAAGGATCTCACAATTGTCCCACATTGGAAAAGTGGGAAGTCCTACAAGCATTTATAAGAAATATAGGTTACTCCTCTCATTGCCAATTGGTTTTGAGGTGGAACCCCATATTTTCTAATAATATCCTATATTGTAATTTCATGAATCAATGAAATCATTTCTTATCCAAAAAAAATATTTTGTAGACCTCCTTGCATGAACTTGACTAAAATAGCATAGCCAAATCTGCCACCTAAATAGTAAAAGATCTTTCAATTATAATTTTCGATACTGCCTATCTGCAAAATGTGAAGCACTCATCAATAATTTGGACATTAACGTAATGAAGAATGAAATAAAATTTTCACTTCTCCAGTAAAAAGCAACTCCTATTCTCACCACTTCCAAAAGTTCTTTTTTTTTTTTTTTTTGGGAAGAAGGGAATGAGAAATGAGATAATTTACCAGCCAAGAAGAAACACCCGGTAGCTCTGTTGCAGGCAATGACTGGCTTCCACCACTTCCAAAAGCAACTCCTATTCTCACTTCTGGAGTACAAACAAACGAATACAAAATCGCTCTCCCATCCAAGATTGGCCTCAAGAGAAGCTGTGTCAAGAAATCCAGGCAACCAACAAACTATTTGAAATTGCTCAATACTTAACAGATAAACATAATACTTAACAGTTTGTGCGGTCTGAAATTCGTTTCTAATAAGTTTAATGAGAGCTTAAGAAAAAACTACTTCACGTACATCACCCTTTATGTGAATGCTGTTGATAACAATCCGTGCAGTTCCAGTAAATGGCATGGCCAACTTGGCAAGCAACAAAATACTCATTTCGTTTGTGTCCCAATCGAAACCCAAACGCATGATTCTCTGCAAAAGCACACACATCAAGCATAATATACCTTCGTATCGGGGTACTGGTCGAATGCTTGCAGGATATCAATAAAAACTCTATTGTTAAGATAGCATGTGCTTCCATTTATGCATGTGGCGTAAACAAGCAATAGGTCAAAATCAAGAGTCGTCATTTATACATAACACATTAAGCATCAGGTATTTTCAAATTTGAGACTTGATAATAGAAAATAAATGTTCACCCAATTGGTTCCTTAAAATGATAATACATTCTCCGTTTTTTCTTTAAGTAAGAACCGAACTTCCATTCAAAAAATATTGGTTGATATAATTAAATTTACTTCAACCCATCATTTTAAGCTCTTGGGTTATAGGTGATTTAACATGTTTCAACATGGTATCAATCTATGTTCAAATCTCTGTCGTGTCGTGTCGTTTCATCCTCAATTAATACTGATCACTTGATTGACATTTTCAAATTTCAAAACTCACAAGTGAGTGTTGGTTGATATAATTAAATCTATCTGAAACCATCAACTTAAACTCTTGGTTGATTGGTGACCCGTACAAAAATGATAGAGTAGTTAAACAAGAAAGCAAACCTGAGTACCAGATGTTGACCATTGAGTCCCGCGAAGGCCCAGGCCAGGAGGACATGAACCTAGAGAAAACTCCAATAATTCTATTCTCTCCTGCATGGATATGGTCTTCCTCAATATGGACGTTGATGAGGCTAGTCAACTCTATAAAAGCATTATAGAATATAATAATAACTTACAATTAGTTTTGGCCTCCGGTGCTTTAATCGTTTCTGCAGCAATAAAATTTATGAAATATGAAAGTCAATTCCATGTGAAAGCAACAATGAACATACTCCTAGAATCTATGAAATATGAAAGTGGTTATTGAACGAGAGATTATATAAGAACTTCAGGTGCTAAAGAATAGCTAGTTCGGGTAGAAATGTTAGGAAACATAATAGAAATATGGCATTAGCCAACTCGAAGTTCCATCTCAAAACCAATTTGTAAAGAGAGGAGTAGCCCACCTATGACCTATCTTTATAAAGGCCATAAGGCCTCCTCACCTTTCCAATGTGGGACCGTCAACATACGTATTCAAGATGATGTCACTTTCAGTCCACCATTCTTGGATCAGATCTCAATTTCATTTATTTATTTTTAACCGAATACTCATTTGAGTTTAATGTGCTCTTATACCATATTAGATAACATTAAGTTCAATCTCAAAAACTAATTGGCTATGAGAGAAGTAGCTCACCTATCTTATAAAGATTAGGCGGCATTTTACTAATGTGTGATCCTTAACATTCCTCCTCAAGATGGTAACCATTCTTGAATGGGGTTCCAATTGCATTATTTTAGACCGAATACTCATTTGAGCTTTATGAGCTCTTAGATACCATATTAGGCAACATGGGTTCCACGTCAAAACCAATAAACAAAGAGAATAGTAGTTCATCTATCTCATAAAAGCTGTAAAACAGCGTCACATTTTTAACTTGGGATTGGATTCAGGGAAATTTTGTAATGTGAATATTGGGCTTATTGAGTTCAGTTACAGCAAAATCCACCTCGAACAGAACATTGCTGGAAAGAAGTTAGACATTATGCAGAAAAAGAAAAAGAGTTTCACCTCAACAATAGAAGAAAACTTTAATGAAAGTTTTGGGTTGACGTGATTAGGCCAAATTTCTGTCAACAGCTTATTCAACCATTCACAATGCTCCAGTGGAGTACTGGGCTGTAAGAATAAGATTGAAATTAATAAATTTCACTTTCCAGATGATAAGAACTAAGTAGTTACAGAACCAGCAATGAAAACCATCTAGGTTTTCAAAAACAAAATCCCTAGGTGTCCCATTTTTTTTTTTTTTGATATCCGTGATTGTCCCGCCAACTTTTGCGCACCTCAGCTAATGTCACGGGACATACCATATGACCCTACAACATTTATATGTCAAGGAAACCCGTAGGAAATTAATTCCAAGGTACGTGGCCACCATAGATTGAACTCATCACCTTATGCACCTCAAGGCCCTTGTTGACCAATTGAGCCACTCCATGATGGTTCTAGGTGTCCCAATTGAATTAAAAGAACATTACCGAGGTGTCCAATACAATTTGCCTCCATTTTTTGTTCAACTCCTCCACCAATAGCTGACGTTGAAAACTCCCATACTGCACAAAACAGTACAAGAATTCATATTCATAAGTTACAAAACAAGATTTCATAAATTGCTTTGCTACAAATTACAAGTTCTGAAAAGCTATCCACTAACAACATTAGTTTTTTTCTTTTTCTTTTTTATAACTGCAAATCTAAGCTTCACCTATTATATACTCGGGGTTCTCACGCCCAGAAGACAACTAGAGTTGTTTGTTTGTCGTATTTAAGGAGGATTTACTAGCTTCTCCTTGAAAACCTACATCCAAACAAATTCCTCCTTTTTATTTTTAAAAATATCTCTCAATTCTAGCAATTTATTTATAATCATTAATTTATAACCACTCAATTTTAATCATTCATTTCAAATCAATCAAAATAATTATTTTTTTTAACCACTCATTTTTAATTATTACTTTTTTAACTACTCAAAATAACTACTCATTTCAAAACTACATCCAAACAAGGTTTTGACTCTAACTCATCTACACAAAATTCACATCCAAACGAGTTTTTTATTACAACTCACAATTTTTAATTAATCAAAATCTAAATCCTCACTGAATATGGTAACCAAACACCCCTAGAAATTTTAAAAATTAAGTTGACTAGTGGGTTTCGAACTAGGACTTCCACGAGAGCTTACCTCAGAGACTCCAAGCATCTACCAACGAGTACGCCCCTCGTGATCCAACAACAGAAGTTGGAATGAAAAATATCGAATATCAAACAAAAACAGATCTCTTAACCTTTTTTCTGTAATTTCCATTAATACTCAAACATGAAGGGACAGAGCAAAGTTTAAAATCCCAATTCTGTATGTACAAAATTGGAAACAATAGAAGGAAATAAAATACTTCTACAAGCTGGATTCCATTCATAATTAAACAATTACGCAAATCTTAATCATTCAACTAAACAAAACCTAACAGAGAATCAATGAATCACACAAGAAATCGAACTAAAGCGCAACAATCAGAAGAAAAACCCAGCTGGGTCGGAATCATTACGCGAAAAACTACCTGCAAAGTCGCCCAAACAGCAATCGCAAGGGGAATCCAATTCGAGAAAGAGAAAACCCATTTCTCAAAAACCCAAGCAACGAAAAACAGAGGAACCAAGTACAGAAGAAAGGGCTTGTCCATGGCAGCATGGCGCAAAAGCTCCACAGTTTCTTCAAGGTTGAGCCTCAAATGATTCATGATCTCTGTACCCAAAAGCTAAATCATTCTGCTCATAAATTTATAGCTAAAGAAGAAGGGTGGGGCCATTAATGGAAGAAACAGGAACTGGGTTTGCATTACAGTCCATTAATAATGGAGATGAACATCTTGGAATTGACAGAGGAAAGAGGAGAGTCCAAGCAAGTGAGCAGAGAATGATTTGGGAATTTACATTTCTTCTTACAATATAATAATAGTGGAGAAAAAGCATTATATACATCACTCTAAAGCATTAATATTTTAATCACTAATGAAATTAAATATGACAAATTTTAGACCCCTAATCAACTTTTTTTTTTTTTTTTTGTAGCCTAAACTTTGTTTAAGTTCATTTGTCATTCATTTTTTTAACCTTTCTCGAGTTGTTATCATTCTTTCTACATTTATGGTTCAATTAGGTATCTATTTTGATGGTCCCCAACATACAAACAACATGTCTTCATAATAATATAACCTATCGGAGTTATGAAATAAATGCCAAAAGGAGTAGAACATCAATGACATTTTATATGATCGAGTAATTACGAGGTTACTGACAAAGATGATAATTATATTTGAATCTTCATATTTAATATGATATTATCTACTTTAAATATATATTCTCATGACTTTATCTTTAATTTTATGAGATAGTCCAATCATTTAATTAATGTATGATAATTTGTTTGCTGGAGGTAATGAATTTGATTCTCCATAGTTGAATTAAAAAAAATCCTTATCGTTGGTGAATGAATCTCAATAACGTGGAGGGGTTTGAAAGGATTGATATATGGTCCCAATTTGTAAACACTTTTTTACTAATTTCAAGACATTTTCCCTATATATGCTCCCAGTTTTCATGTCAATTTGTAAATTATGGAATGATGGTGAATCACATCTCAATAAGGTGAAATATACAAAAGGATTGATGGTCTCCTACTTTGAAATATTTTAATTAGATTAAATTATCAAACATACTCTTAAATTATCACATTTTTGTCAAACTTACTCTTAAATTTTGAAAAGTTTCAAGAGTACTCATAAATTTTACAAAACGTTTCAAAAATACCCTTAGTCTTAAAAAAAATATATATTTTACTTCCCAAATATTTGAATTTAATATGTCAAATTTTAGGCAAGATGAACAAGAAAATTTTGATGTCTCATAAAGGCTTTCAAATTGAGATTTATTATTACAACTAGATTTTATAATTCATTTATAACTTTATAATTTATTTAAACTTGTGAGTTTCTTATTATCAATCACAAATATAACATTAAATTTGAAATTTTAAAACACGTTGCAACAAATAATAAAATATTAGTTAGTTTAAGCTAATATTTAATGACTTTTTAATAATTTTATGGATATAAAAAAAAAGGTAAAATGATCGAGAATAATTATCCGATAAATATATTAATAAATTAATTTACTAACAATTCAATTAATTAAATAATCATTAATATTGACATCAAAGTATCCATAAGTTAAAAATACAAAGATAAAAAAAAATAAAAAAATCTTTTACTATGTAGCGGTTAAGGTTGTACATGGTCCGAATGGGTTAGAGAATTTTTTTGAATCAACCACACTTTTTTAGTTGGCCAATCCTCCAACCCCTATGCATAGAAGAACTCAACTCAACACTAATATTTTTTGGTTAGATTGGTTTTCAGGTTTTATTAATTTCATTCATATATAAAAAATAACTCAATTCATACCCCATAAATATGTAAATATAGCTGAAAGGGTCGGTGGCACAATAGCTTCATTACTTGGATGTAAATCAGTTCAACACCAGCATCACGGGTTCGAACCCTGAAAGAATCGGTGTTTGTAATCTCCTATCCATTTGTACTTAAAAAAAAACATAAGTATATATATGTATGATATTGTACAAAGTCTAGGTGGAAACTCAACCCAACCTAAAAATATAGGGTTGAATTTGTTAAGGATCTCACATGTTAATTAAAGAGTTAAGACCTCAAAACAATATAAAAGATATATAAGTTACTTGGATGTTAATCAAATCCCCAAATACTTTTTTTTTTTTTTTTTTTTTTTTTTAAAAAAAAAATAGAGGTGTTGAGGGATGTGTGGAATGGAGGAGGAAGATGATAATATTTTTTTATTATTTTTTTTGCCACATC
>JBBMEF010052984.1:0-12532 GCA_037832685.1 Sicyos baderoa
GGGAGGCATTGAATGTTTTCCTTTGAAACAGGTTGCTTGGAAACAGGGACAGGTTTCTTAGTGCTTAAACTGAATGTGGTTTTGAATGCTTTAAATCTGATGTTTGTTTTACTCAAATCGAATCCGAGTTAGGTTCTGTACATTTATTTCCGCATTTAAACTCATGCATGAGCTAAAGACCTAGGTTTAGGACCTTTATTCGGGTCGGGTCTTTACAGGAATAACTAGTTCACTAGATGTATGCGAAAGATATGTGTGAATTAGGTAAATCTACAGGGAATGTACCGGGAGGTTGCAGTCAAGTGTTCTGGAAAGGAGATTGAAGTATAAGTCTAGCATAGGCACATTTCTCATGACAACTTAACTCGGTTACTATTGGTTTATTGCATGTATTTCTTTCCATTAGTTAATTCATGTAGATTTAGGATTTTTGACTATTTAGACTTAGGTAATTTAATAATGCGGGTAAGTAAGTTTATAATGTTGCATATTTGTTTAGCATGCGTCGGATCGCAACCCACGCATGCTTGCCTCTAGTGTACTCGGAAGAGAAACCTTGTGGATGACCCAACAGGTTACATTTAGTATGGAGTAATGTCTATAGCTCCATTTAAGGGAATCAATGCGATTCCGCTAATGCGTGCGAAGCCCAGGCTCATTTGTGTGAATTTGAGGCGGAAGCTGAAATCTGCATCAACGAATGCGGAAGTATTCATTTGTAGAGAAGTACGAACTTAATTTACCGCGCAATGCATGATTATTCTGCCTTAGTATGTTTAGTTAACTGCATTTGCATTTGCATCTCATTAGAATGATTATATTTATGTTTAAGTTTTTATACAACCAAATCATTCTCAACCTCATTCAATTTTCTTTTTCTATTGACCTTCAATTTATACCAGATTTGACCCAATCCCTATGAGATCAATAAAACTATAAATACTTATTACTTACTGCAATTTCCGATCGCGTATACTTGCGCATAAACGATTTCGAATGCTACTTAGAAATAAGTTTACTTGAAATTAATTACCAGTCAATATATTAGCACGGAATTTACCGGTCAACTCACATTTCTTGAGAGTTATCAATTCTGAAGCATTCACCAACTTTTACTATTCGTCATTTATTTGCTTTCGTAGTATATGAGTAAATTATAGCATAAAAAATTTCTTGCAATGCAATTTCATATTTCTTTTACTTGAACATTATTTATTTATTATTATGTTTCACTAGTTATAGGCACTTGGTTTGGGAATACATGTAGAATGCATGTTAGAAATGTGGGTAAGGGATGCGTTTATAATGTAGAATTAAAATGTTAAGTATGCGTCGATTACCTACCCACATATGCTAGTCGTCAGTGATCTCGGGAGAATGAATTGTTGGAAGAGCCCAACATGATAGGTTGGGGCAATACAAGAATTCTTGTATAGTTTAATTGAGTTAGGGATAACCTTTACTATTGTAGGTGATGCCCAATGTTCGGTATAGGGAATCGCAGTAGGAGCTAGATTTTATATAAATCAATGAGTGCAGGAGTAGTAATTAGAGTAGGGAAGCATGATTACATGCTTACCAATAGAGCATAACCAACGTCATTCTCATTCACTCTAAACCTAAGTCGTATTTAGTTTTTCACTGTAGAAACTCAACCAACAAAACACATGTTGCATTTATATTTTCTGTCCTACTCTTAAGTTAAGGAGACTAATTTTAGACATCAATCTATATAGAGATCGATATTTAATACTAATACTTGACTGCTTACTCAACCATGTATACTTGCGTGAAGCAATTCTTAGCATAGGATTTAGGAATAAATCTTATACTTCAATTACTTTAACTAGATTTTACCACAACCGTTATCGCATCAAAGTGCACTAGTGAGGAGTACTTCTAAATGCGCCTAATGAAGCGCTCTTATTTATGAGTGTTTATTGGAAATGCTCCTTTGAGGATGAAGGGTGCTTAAGAGACTACTCCGATAAGGAGTGCTTATGAAATGTGGTCAAGTGTAAATCAGATGGATTTGTAGTTGAGCTATGATGATGCTCTAGTGTAATTTGGAAGAATCTGGGATTGCGCTAAGGTGGACTCAAGTATAATTCAAAAAATGACTACCCAATGAAATGAGGAAAATTCAAAATAGGAAAAACCCCTTTCACATTCCATATCCACTAGGCGCTAATTTTGGGGGCATTAACTAGGAAAAATCTTAATATGTCGTGATTACTAGTTACAATGAATATGAACCCGAGATATATATGGATGCAGTCTTATACAATACAGTTTATACATATTTTTTTAAAGATATTATACTATAACATGTTGTATTACAATATGTTACGAACTTCATTATGTTTGAGCTTATGAACTTTGGATTTTACTTTGAATAATATGTAGTTATGGTTTTGTTAATTGCATATGTATGTTGTTGAAGATTCAATTTCGTTGAATGGAATCAGAACACATTTGATAACCATACAGTTCTTAAATAACTTGGTATATACTATACAACCATAATATATCATATCATATTGTATTTTAAAACTGTGTAGTGTTTAATTTGTTGATATGGATACTTACAGTGTGACTTAAAATGTTTGCGACAACGAACAAGTAATTTTGAATGTATAATACCGTATAGTAAAACATTGGGAAAGAACATACGTAATATTTGTGAATTGATAGAGACTCGTACTGTTGGAATAACGTAAACACACAAAATTACTATTCAAACTGAGATTAGTAGTAAATAAAAAGTCTCTTGAGTTACAAAATTGAAACTGAAAGTATTCGGCATAAAAAAAGACTGTAATGTAAAATCATCATTGGGTGAATGCGTTCCTCAATATTTATGGGACGCTCTTCACCTACTTCATGATTATGGTACATCTCATTTTCATCTCATTGACCACTATGTGCAATACAGATTAAGATGCTTGTTGAACCTATATGGAAAAGTTTTATAGTATTACAAAAATGTCCAAATAGTATTGTTCTATATTATATGTCGTATAATATACATGTATAAACAATACTGTATTGTGAAATGGAAATGTAATAAATAGTAATATGAGTACGAAAAATGTATTAGATATGAATAGAATGAATAATAAATGATAAATGTACCGTATAAGTTATACAATATGTAGAATGAAATAATGAAACATATAGGATTTTGTATAGTTTATACAATAATATAACAGTACATGACAAACTAAAGTATTAATGATATTATACAATCTGAATGGTAAATAATATTGTAAAACATATGAAAAAATAAGATGGAAATAATATGAAAAGAATGCATAATAATGGTGTTAGGTTTAGTAGTATTGAAAAAATGAAAGGAATAAAGACATACCATAAAATGAAAGGATTTTTTACATTCTAATGATCATTGTGTTCAATTTGAATTGGAATGATTGATGAACCTATAAGAAGAAGATGTACAGTATAACAAACCTTGACACATAGTATGTACAAATATGATATTGTTGTTTGAAAATACGACAATATAATGTATTTATAAAATTATACAGTTTTGTAGATGTGTGTATACTCAAGTATACTATAATATGAAAATATGAGTACTAAGATAATATTGTTCTACATATGATTTTACTACACTTGTAAACATGACATTTGATATGATAAACATTGGAATATAAATGAATTAAATGTACATCAATGACAGAACATGAATAAAACATATCATATTATATCGTCTGTGACATTTCGAAACGAGATTAGGGGAGAATGAACAGTAAAATGTTGATGAAATGCAGAGATTCCGAAGAAAATACACACGCAAAAAGCTTCGACTAATTGCGATCGATGAATGACTCTACTTTCCAAGTGGAGTAAGCTTTGCAACAAGGCAAGTACCGTCTGGTCAGGAAACAAAATTGTCGATGAGATTCCAGGCAGCCAAAAATGGAGAATATTGAGAAAAAAAAAGAAAAAAGCTCGGAGGACGGCAGAGAAAACGAAAGTGAAACGTTAGGAATAAAGAGGTTATAGAAATGATTCGAAAGAATAAAATTAAAATCCAACAAATTAATTACTCATTAGTATGGAATGTATAATGGAAAAATATATTTAATGAGATTTTGAATTTAAAATGCAATCAATTAATGCAATGGACGGTAAAATGGGATTTTAAAAAAGATATTAATTCAAAATTTTAAAAGAAAAATTAAAAATGCAAAAATAAAATTGATAGCTTAAATTTGTAATTATTTGTTGGAAATTGTCTAATTAGTACAATTTTTCTTATTAAATTGTAAAAGATAAACGAATTTGATTTAGAAATATGAGAACTAAATAGGGACTAAAAAATAAGTATTTTTCCCTATTTTTTAAGGGGTTTTTGCATAAATAGATCAAATTGAAAAAGTATTTACAATATTAGGCAAAAAAAAATATATATTTAACAACCATAGTCAAATATATGGTATAAGTAATACTTTTTATATGATAAATATTAATATCTTAATTATACTGTATGATGAATATTACTTATATTGTATATTTGACTATAGATGTCAAATATTTTCAAATTTGCCTTAATCTGTAATTATTTTGTGAAATTAGCACAATTTCCCATTTTTTAATTATTTTTTATTTTTAAAAATTAACAATGATAATACATTAAGACTCAAGAGAATAGCCATGAAACTACTCAACTAGTAACTACTAACCAACATGAGCTCAGCTAAAATGGTTGGAGTATATTGGTCAAAAGCTGGAAAGAGTACACTGATTAGAAGTTCAAAATCTCCAAGTTCAACTTATAAAGAAACTTATGAGCTAGCAAAACAATGATTAGCAAAGTAAAGAATATGAACAGCTAATATACATTGTAAAAAAACAGCTAACTGGATTTCTAAGCTCTACAAAAATGCACAACCTCACATTATGAATGAATCATACCCCAAGTCAGTGATCAGAACAAAGCCTCTCAGAGACTAAGAGAGAGAGAGAATGGGAAGTTTTAATGCCCCTGTTATCAATCAACCCTCAAAGCTCAAACCATTCAGCCTCCATGGCTATTATCCCAAGAGCTCGAAGAACGAAGCTTGTCGGAAAGCTTGGATCGAAGTAAGTCGTCTTCCATTACTTGAACGACCAACTTTTGGATCTTTTAAGTTCCCATGGAGGTAGGCAGCCTTTATAGTGGGAATGTAGAAACAGTGAAGATATTGAAACTTCCTTCTGATTCATGGAGATTGAGGATAAGCAACCGAAGCCACTTCTCAGCCTTTTCTTTTCGCTGTCCTGTCCCTCAAATCTCGGGTCGTGTTGCACGGTAGTGGCCTTAAGTGCTTTTGGGAGTATGCAGTTGCATTTTGAACCTGCAAGTGCAAATTTCAGAGATTGTGAGTGACTTTCTTTTCCAGTTTATAATCACATAGGGTCTACCATGAAATGACAAGCATTTGGGGCAAGGGAAATGACGATGCACGTACCTATTCTCGCGAGCCGATTAATCCATTTTGGTACGCGTTTCCCGGTTAGCTTTCTACATATATCTTCACAGAAATGGTTGCAATTCTTCACGATCAAGTGATATGAATCACCATGATAGTTTGCAGCTTGACGCTCCATAAATTCTCTTACTTTGATTGGGTCCAAGCAAGTCGTGCCTATATAAATTGACTTCCTAAACTTGAAGCCAGGGCATGTCCGGGGTTCGACCTCGAAGATACCACTCGTTGGGTAGTCGTGGGCTCCAAAGGCATACTCAACGCCGTCAACTGTAAACATAAGTAATGACATCCTTAAATAATCTATACCAAAACTCATTACAATCTGTGAGGATCCGAAGATCGATCCTTCATCCAAAAAGTGAAAACAAAACTTATGTTCACTATTAGCTATATGTACAGTTGAGAAGTAAACTAACCTTCTATACCGGAATGAAAGATGCCGAGGCCAACCCAATAGACATAGCCATTTGCGGGTGTTAAGTCATACACGTTGAGATAGACTGGAGTTTCACCCGGAGTACTAGCATTGCTCTTCACCTTCTGAAGCAAGCACAGATTGTTGGCTGGTTTACCTCTAAAGCAAAGAGACTTCAAGGAATGCCATCCTTTCTCTGATCCAGCTTTCATGGTTGAGGGTGAAATCAGAAATCAATTGGCACTTAGTCTCAGCCTGTAAATTTTGGAAATATAAGTACACATTTCACTTCATAAAGTTATAATGAAAAAAGCTAGAAGATTCACTCTGAAGCAGCATGTTTTATGATGTTTATACTGAGTTTGTTTTTTTAATCAAAGTATAAAATTATAATAATATATACTAGTTTGAAGAGTTTCAACAGCAAGGACCTGACCAAAAAATTCTCTTAAGAATTCTTAAAACAAGAAGAAGAGACAACATAGACAGCTACATTGTAATGCTACTTGACAAATGACAACTGTTTAGAATATGTAATGTTGGTTGCTATAATTTGGGTTGATAGGTGATTTATTATAATTAAGCAAGGCATCAGCAGGAGTCTTTTGTTCAAACCCTTGTTGAGTCGTTTCATCCCCAATTAATATTGATTACTTGATGAGCAATCGCAAACTTTCAAGCCCACAAATGAGGGGCAATGTTGGTTGATATAATTAAATTTACTCAGACCCATTAGCTTAAACTTTTGGGTTGATCAGTAGTTGTCCTTCCAACTCATGAGCTGATCAACGTAAATTATTTGTTTTCGGTCTATCTTAGCAAGCTCCAAAAGAACCTAGTAAATCAAGGGGCTTATCAAACTGAAAAAAGTATTTTCCTGAGGGGCAAGTAGAATATTACTTTTCTTTCGTCTTTAACAAGGCTATAACATTCACTTTCTTTTGGATCTAATATTAAGTCTCTAGCCCTCTGTGATCTTTTGTTCATTCCATTACCTACGTTCCCCCATCCCTTCAATCACGTTACTCGAACTTCAATGGCGGAAAGACGATCTATCTAGGACATGACTAAGGTCTCTGTAGATCCAATAAAACTGGAAGAAATCCAGTAAAAGCAGATCCCCTCCAATATCAAATTCAGTTCTATCTTATCACATCTTTCAACTTTTTTTTTCTTTTTTTTTTTTTTGGATCTATCCTAATGGAACCTTCAATGGAGTCCTGCTATAACTATAAGATTCCTTGTATAGTTCCACAAGCAAGGGCAGGCCAAATAAGTGAAAAGTGAAGGCAACATACATTTCCAAACTCAACTTGAATCTAGGGATGGATTTTAGTCCTACTACAAAAGAATGCTTGAAATAAGCTCAAAGAAAAAGGACAATTCATTATGAAATTCATCATAACATAGCATAATGATTCAAATCCAACAAAATTGAGTCAAGATCCAAGCAGTGATGGTTGGCTAAAAAAGAAACCAGAAGTCAAACTCCCAAAATAAACAACATGTTCCCTTCCCATTATTAGTTTGAGAAGGAAAGTTCAAGCAACAGCGAGCACAGAATAAGCAAAGAAATTGACAACCAAACAAGAAAAAGAAGAGAAAAGGGCATAAAAAGGGTAGAACCCAAGTGAGAAAAGGAGACAATGAACACACAAACTCCACAGAGAAAGAGAGATATCAGATGCAGAAGAAACCCAGAAAGCAAAAGAGCAAAATGAAGGCAGAAAAAGAGAAAAGAAAGGGAAAGAGAAGAGAACCCATTTGTGAGAATGAAGAAACAATGAAAACCCATTAGTGCAACGAAGCTTTTATAGACTGAAAATGGAGGAAGCAGAGGAAATCAGGGCATTGGCAGCCATTTTCAGAGCTCCAAAGAGGTGAGAAAGCACAGCAGCGAGTTTTTCCAGGTGGGGGAATTAAAGAAAGGGGAAAATGAGAGATTTGAGAAGTAGAGAAGTAACAAGCTGCTCGTGGACAGCTCGAATCGCATATAGTTTTTGGGAGAATTTAATTACAGAGAGATTTGAAGACTCCAATTCCCATTTTCTTTAATCTATCTCTGTCACTTTCAACTGCTCTTTTTCATTTTCTTTTTAAATAATCATCACCTCTATTTTTTTTCCTTTTTTTCAAACAACATACATTTATCAGCAAAAAGAATAGGAAGTAGATGTTTGGATGTTTTTCAAATAATTAAAAATTAAAAGTTGTAACTAAAAGCTTGATTGAATGGTTTTTTTTTTTTTTTTTTTTTATGTAGAGGAGTTAGAAAACTTTATTTAGTATAAATTTAAAAAATGAATAAATATTTTGAGTAATTAAAAATTGAATGATTAAAATAAATTATTTTGATTGATTCAAAAATAATGATTAAAAATAAGTAGTTAGAAATGATTGAATAGTTATAAATAAATGATTAGAAATGATGAATTGTTTTAAAATAAAATTAAAAAGTTATTTTAAAGAATTACAAAAATTATTTAGAAATAGATTTTTAATGAATGGTTAATAAATACTCAATCTAAATAGTAAACAAACTTCTTAATATTGTACTGGGACTCTGGGAGGAGCAAATAATCATGAGATAAAAAGGAAATATGTTTACTAAGTTTGGATTTATAGCTAAATTTTGTTTTTTTTTTTGTTTTTTTTTTTTTTTTTTGATCAAAACTAATGAATTTTGGATCAGAAACGTCTTTGTACAGTCATTTTATCCACTAAACTAACTAGATGTTATTGCTTCAAACCTAAGTATTAAAAGAAAAGGATCATGTTAGTTGAACTTAGTTCATACTTGCAAATTTATTGTAGAGTTTATTTATATAATTTGTTAATATATGCCTTTAACTATTATGCCCCATCATTATTTAGTGGAGGTTTCGAGGCCTAGGAACAAAGCACTTCGTGGAGTTTGGTGGCAATGCACGAAATCTAGACGAAATATATAATTAAGTTTAGGTTTTTGTCCTATATGAGAGTTTTGGAGACCATAAGTTTTAATAGAGTTTTATGAGAGTGTAGAACTCTCTTAAAACTTTTAGGCTCAATTGATCAACATTGTATATAATGTATCTTCAAATTAATAAAATTGTTCTTTCTTTTATTTATGGATGTAACTAATTCACAATTAGAGGATCACATAAATTATGTGCAATAACGTAAAGAGAAAAGAAGAGAACGACATTGTAATACAAAACCCTAATTACAGATGCTTTTAAAGCCCACTTTCTTTGTGGATGCACCACTCTTCTCATCAATCTCATTGTTTGCATTTTGGAGTGTCACACTCGGTCTTTCAAGTGATTGGGGGTGGGAGAACTCGAATCCATGACCTCTTGATCATTGGGCATACATTAATATCGCTGAGCAACTGCAAAGGTTGGCTTCTCCTCATCAATTCCATCCTTTTATGTTTCCTCCTTTTGATTTGACTTGTCCCGCTCACTTTCACTTACTCCGTTTTCACCTATTTTTAGTTTACAGTCACATAACCCGCTACATAGGTCATCATTGATTTTACATCTACACTTCGTTGTATTGAACGCCTGCAATGCACCAAAAATTAGTGCCAACAAAGGCTTCTCATCGATGTCAAATGTAACATATAATTTTTCATAATTTATTATCTGCATTCAATGCAATTTAAATTAAAAGCTATAAATTATAAAATTGACCAACATAATTTGTCACTATCATAAGAATTAAAAAATAAATAAAAATCTATTACAACATATTACATATCTTGGCCTTCAAAATCTTCGTTGGATCTTTATCTTAGAGCTAGTTTGGACAGATTTAAACTCATTAAAAACTTTTGTATATTCTTCTCAAATATTTTCTAAAATTATTTTTGGTCAAATTCAAAATTATATTTTTGTACTTTAAATTATATATTTTCTTTTAAAAATATCTTCCTCTTCAAAATATATTAGGTCAAAATTTAAAAATGAGTTTTTATTTGGAAGGTCTTAGAGGGGATAACAGTCAAACCTAAATAGATTTATGCTAGGATCTCACAAATATCCCACATTGGAAAGTGGAAGAGTTCAACATCAATATAAAAATAGATATGGGTTACTCCCCTCATTGCCAATTAATTTTGAGGTGGAACCTCATATTCTCTCACAATTTATCCTGAGCACGACTTCAAACTGTGTCTGTGTGGCTCCAAGCCATGTGGCTAAGGTTGTCGCGGCTTCAAGCCACAACTCCTACCTAGTTGTCGTTATAGCTTTAGTCACGATGTCGGTAGTTAGTCGTGCGGCGATATTATGTCGTTGGGTGGTTGGCGGGCCGCATGACAAGTTCGCAATCTCCTAGGGGGTCATCTGGTGCTCTTTCTTGGTCTTGTTGGACTTCGATCAACCTTGTTCTTTGTGTTCTTGACCATCTAAGATTTCAAAAATATTGAAAAAAAAATACATTCACATCATATATATTCAATCAAGGATTTACCATTGATCTAATCAACAATAAAGATCTAGAGCCAACTAATTATGCATCTAACCATAATTCTTTGGAGCAAATATACAATCAATCACATTGATTTTTAATAAAATAACCATCATAGACAAGTTAGAATTAAACACTATAAAGTTTAGGCTATAATACAAATTGTTGGGAGTGAGTGCAGTCAGAAGCATGACCAAACAAAAATTTAATTGATTAAGATTAATCCAATTAATCTAAATGTTTGATTTCTTAGGTATTGTTTAATCTAACTAATATATGTACAAGAGAAACTTCTTGATAGGAGGCTTTTATGGAGATGTTAGAGAACACTTAGAGGGATTGACAACTTAGGTTAGGTGTGAAGTCTAAAGACCTAACTTAGCTTCTCATCCATGGGGAAGAAAAACACTTTCTAATAGAATGAGAAGGTGACAAGTAATTAATTACTTATTATCTAACTATTCAATAATTAAATAAAAATTGTTAATATATCTGTTGGCTGAGAAATTGGCCGATCATAAATTGCTACGTCAATATCCAAAATTTAATGGTGAAATTAAATTAAATTTTGAGACAATATTTCTCAAAATTAAATTGGACAAAAAATTAGTTTATCTCAAATTCTAGTCAAAATTAAACCAGATAGTGAACCAAGGCATGAAATCCAAGTCCAAGGGTCAGGCCCATCAAGACTCAAGCCTATAGTCCATTTGAGCTCTATAAATAGAAGCGCTCACATTCATTTCAAATGGTGGAAAATTTTAGAATTTGGGAGAAAATTCGCAAAAGCTGAAATCTCTCCATGGTTCTGAAGAGCAAATATTTTTTTGACGCCAAAATGGTTCGAGGTCCATAAGTTTAACTTCAGAGAGAATTCTCTATGAATAAAAAATCTTTTTGAAGCCAAAAAGTGCTTCGAAGAGGCAAAGATTTAAAGTTTCAGAGACAATTCCACCAAACTAAAGACTCTCCATCTCTAAAGATCAAACACCATTTTGAAGTCCAAAATTACTTTGAAGGTCAAGAAATTCCATAAACCGACAAGCAACATTAAAAACATACATCATGTTCTTCAAGTGCATCATTAAAAGATCAACAAGCCAACGATCAATCAAAGATAACCAAGTCAAAGATCGATCAACCTAGAAGATCAATAAGTCAACGACCTATCAAAAATCAACAAGTCAAAAACCGAATCAACATAGAAATCAACAAGCCAACGAGCGATCAAAGATCGACAAGTAGAGACTAATTAAAGATCAACAAGTTAGTGATCAATCAACAATGAAGATCAACAAGTCAAAGGCCGATCAAAAGATCAACTAGTCAAAAATCGATCAAACATCTACAAAAACCAACCTTGAGAACAAGCTACGAAGCCCTCAAGTTAAGTCCAACATCAAAAGCAAGCTGCAGAATCCTTCAGTCATGTTCAACTTGAAGAACAATCTGCAAAGCCCTTAAGACAAATTTTACCTCGAGAACAAGTTCTGTAGCCTGAGAAATATTTATATATGAGAGAGAAAGAATTAGAGGAACAAATAGATATTGTATTCCACACTCGTACATATTCAAATAATATACAAATCAAAATTCTTAATTTACATGTGTCTCGATTCTATTTTATCGATCTAAATCTCGTATGAAAAATATCCAATATATTAATAAATAATTTTATTAAATATATTTATCTAATGAATATCTTCAATTAATGTTTCTCTTTATGTTAATTAGTTTTCTTTAATTAATTAATATTGATCCAATAAATATTAATGTATTAGTATATGCAATATATTAATCATTAGTTTTATATATCTAATACATTAAATTAAATCCCACATAATTAATATATAACTAATTAAAGCATCTCATAATTAATTAGTTTGAACAATATAAATTGATTTCTCCATATTTATCAATTTGTCGTTCTTATGAGCTAGTATGAGGATTTATAGACCTACAAATTGTATGCTCTAACGATACAAAATTACTTTGACTAAATTCTTAGCTCGAATCAATCATCTGCACTTTCATTTGTTAAATATATGCTTATTCTACTAAAGGCTTAAATCGCTTTTTCACGCACTCTGATCGCGTTAAGGTTGGTTCGCAAAATGCGAATATTATAAATGATTTGCAGCGATTTGCAAAGGCAAGTATACCT
>JBBMEF010053016.1:0-12530 GCA_037832685.1 Sicyos baderoa
GTTTGTTAAATGTGGTTAGTTTGTTTAGGTGGTTAAAATCTCTCTAACAAACTTAACTACTAACAAACTTAACTACCCAGGTTACAACAACTTTAACTAATCTAACCTCTAATTTAACTTTCAAATCTCCACCTTAACTATGAGGTTACAAGTTCGAATCTCCCCCCAATATTATTGTATCAAAAAAAAAAAAAAATTCAATCCAATCAATAACACTATTTATAAATTAGTTTTATCGATTTAAGATCAATTGATTTAAGTAGTGTTATTAATTGACTTTAATCTATATCAACTTGTATCTTCAATCACAATCACAATCACAATCACCAATTCGATCGGTGTCATTAATTGAGGTCAATAAATGCAACTTGCAAAAGTGTCATTCCTCATTTTTGTTTTCTATAAATCTAGCATTTATAGATTTTTTTTTTAACTACTATTCTTAAAAAAAAAAATCAATATTAAATATTTGAAGCTTGAAATTAATGTTGAAATTCAATATCTTCTTTAAGCAAATGGTAGAAATTTCTCTTTGTTTTTTTAGCTTATGTGAGTGTCATAAAGTGCCTATTTTGTAATAGCTAGTGACAAGTCTCTATAGTTTCGTTTTTTTAAAATAAAAAACAAAAAAATCTCTATAGTTTATTTCTCTAGCTGCTCTCTTTATTGCCTTAATAAATGAGAAACACAATTCAATGGATGCTTTTTTTGACAACTTTAATCTAGTCAACCTTTATTTATATATATCTAATAGTTTTGGGGTGATCTAAAGAGTTATAAAATAATTTAGATCATATTATTGTATACAATAGTAATAACGATGATACAAATTTGAATTCCTTACCTCAATATTATTATATAAAAAAAGTAAGTAATTTTGCTCCAATACTTTTATGAAAGTGTTAAGTAAAAAATCAGATTCCCACGAAGAATCAAAGTTGAATATGAAGCCTTTATTTTCCTTTAAAAATATATATATATATATATATATATATATATATATATATATATGAAGTTTATTTTAGGATAAATTTGATATATTTTCTTGTCATCTAGATAAACTTTTTTTTTTTTTTTTTATTCATAATTGTTTGAGTCAATTTATGCACACCTCAATTAATGTCATTAGATATACTATTTATAATCGTACAACATTTAGATAAACATCATTGATAATTGATTGTTCTTGTTTAATTTAAATCTTAATAGAGGTGTTTAGTGGAAAAGTTGTGAAAGTGTTTAAGTAATAGCTTGTATAGATATAATTGCATGTAGAAAGTTTATAATAAAAGTTAGTTTGGATGTTTGTTATTTAGGAGAATTTTATTATATAGGATATAATTTGAAATTTATGACTTTTTTTAATAATAAAAATTATTTATTTATTATACAATCTTAAGCATTTTTTTTAGGAAACCAAATCTTAGGTATTATATTCATGTTTATAACTTTTTTTTAAATAATATTATTTCATTTTTTTTCTTTTTAATTTTAATATTTATATTTCTCACCATATACTTTTTTATGTTTAAAATTACAACTTTTGGTTGGCATGTTTTGTGCAATGAACTTTTAAATAAATTTCATTTCCTAGCCTATAGAAATTAGAATGCTTAGCAAATGGTATAATTGAAATTAGTTCTAAAAAAATGCTTCAAAACGAAAATTATCACTTAAATCAGCATGAAATGAACAAAAAACATATATTATATTATTAAACCTCACCGTACCCTATTATAAAAAAAAAAATAATAATATAAAAACTATGACAGCTCAATCTTATCTTCTCAAAGAAAAAAAATAAAAATAAAAGAAAGACAGCTCAATCTTATTTTGGAGTAAATATTTTAGCTTTTTAGCTAATCAAACACATATTTTAAATTTCCATTACAGCTCATAATTTTGTGATTCGAATTCAATTCCAAGGAGTTCAAACAACCTCACAGTTTAAAGATATATCTTTTTTTTAATTGTTAAGTTGGGAATCAATTTTGTTTGATCTTTATATTTTATATTTTAAAACTAAATATTAATAATATTAAATTTTTATTCTCGTGTGTTTTTGTAAGCTTGTTTTATATTTATTCAAAAAATAAATCTACATCAAAATTGAAATAAGACATTCAACCATATATTATAATCTGAGATTAATTTATCATTTTATTCAACTAATTGTAGTTAATGATTTTGTTATTTCGATCAAAATAGAGTGTTATTTAATTATTTAATTATTAAATATAGAAACCACAAAAAAGCCAAACTCAAAACAGCTATGGTGGTCTTTATGTAATTTAGTAGAAACAAATAAATAATGAAAAAAACTTTTTTGATCTTTAAATTTGAAGTGTAACTTTCAAGTTGATCTTTAGTTTCAAAATCACACTTTTTCCTCGTATATTAAAAAAATGTTCAATTTTAACTATTGACATTTCAATAAATGTACAATTTTTGTTTATAAGATAAAAAGATCGTTTGTTACACGACATAATGTTAACGGAGATAATGCCTAGACTAATTTTAAATTTCAACATTTGATGAAATGTTTATTTTGATATTAGTAATATAAACCTTAACTAAAAAAACACACCATAATTAAAATTAAGCATTATTAAAATCTTAAGATAAAATTATTTAATTTTAAAACTAAATATAAATTATAATAGATTGAAAATGAGTAGTTAAAAAAATGATCATAAATTTATAATTAGGAATGACGAATTACTTAAATAGTAAAACATGTGAGTTATTTTGAGTAGTTATAAGAACGGGTTCCAATATAATTTGTTTTTTTGTTTTTTTTTGTGAAATTACAACTATTGTAGGTAGGGACTAGGGAGGACTCAAACTCATAATCTTTTAATAATTAGACATATACTAATGTCATTGAACATCTGCTAAATCAATGAATTAAAAATGTATTTGTTTTTAATAAATTATTTAGGTGAAAGATTCGATAGAGGTAGTGGAAACGAAGCACGTACCAGAGTCCCACACGTGTGGCCAGATCGGAAGGGCGTGCATCATCTTGTTGGGTGGCGATTGACGAAGCTCTGACGAGACGCCAAACTCAATCCGATCAAAGTAAATTTTTTCTCACACTTTAAATACTTCCATTTATTTTCTCTTGTTCGCAATTATAAATTGTGTGTCGTATAAGCAGAATGCAGATCCATTGCTGCAGCTTGAAGCTCCATCGCGTTCAATTGCGCCCTTCCCTTTTGTTTAGGTCTTTTAATATCAACCCAACAACGACGACAACAACCTCTTTCCGGCGCTCGTCTTTTCATGCCACCATGTCCACTGTCTCCACTCAAAAGAGCGCCGGTTCCGACCGCCATTACTCAGACAAGCCATTGCAGGTAAACCCCACTGTTTTTTCTTTCGTTTTATCGATTTCTATGATGGGTTTCTGTTTGATTTTGATGGGTATCTCGTAATTACTTTAATCGTATCGCCTTTCTCTCAATTTGGTTTTGCCCTACCTACTTATGTTCTTCCTTTTCTTTTTAATGATCGAAAAGAGATACATCCTATCGAAACAACATATAAAACTATGCCGCTGAGAGATAAGAGTGGTTAAATCATAGTTACAAAACGGGGCGGTAGAGTGACACCAAGACTTATGCTCTTCCTTCAATCCCCCTTTTATTGATTGGGTACTGCTTGGATCGTCGTTTTTTTTTTCTTGCACCCATTTTGCTAGCTTTCTTGCACCTATTTTGTGCAAAGTAAGGAGCTTTGATTTGTTGGTGAGCTTAGATATGGGATTTTGGGGTACTTGTTACAAGGCAGGAAGAGTTGGGTTATGATTGATCTAAGCACTTTGTAGTTTATAATCTTTTCTATATCTGGTTAGTGGAGTCCTGGAAGGATTTGTTTTTTGGCTTGTGCATGTGATTGCTTGGGAGTGAGACCTCTTTACTGCTCCAAGCTTGCATGCTTCAAGTTCTTAAACCAAATAGTCTTTTTCTTTATGACCGGGGATCGGAGCTTCACTCCCACATATCCGGAGCATCCGCACTAGTCTCAAAGCGACTAGAGAGGAGATTTTACAATTAAACTCAACTCGTAGGTCTCGAACTTGAGACCTCCAAGAAAACATACCTTAGAAGCCCCATGCCTCAACTAACGAGGCTACCCCTCAGAGACCAATTACAAAACCAAACAAACGAGGTCTAAGCTTTTGGATCGTTTTCTTTTCCCCTAACAATAAGCTTTTGCATTGTTCTTTTACATCTTACCAACCAACTGTTCACTTTCCAAAGAGTTTTGTAACTATGATGTTTTATGAAATACACCAACTTTGTAAATCTCATCGGTTTTCGGGGGACTTCTCACCGTTGTTTCTGTACTTCTTTGTTTCTTGATATAAGTTTCTTTTCGGATCAAACGAAGAAGCTGCGGGTTTATTTTCCATCTCTCATTCCCGAGCCACGCCATTGGATTTGTATTTATAGAAAGCATCTATTTTATTTAGGTAACAACTACCTAGTTGTTGGCATTAACGATATTTAGACGAGTTAACCGGAAGTTTGATTCTACTTAACTAGCTTTTAATTGGATTTTATGGTGAAGGTAAAGCACTGAGTGTGAGATGTTTATTAGCATATGCCTCACTTCAATCAATCATATGCTTTCCTACTCAGATTACTAATCTTCTTTTTCTATAGTCAACGACTGCTAATTTGATGTTCATAAAGTACTAATTTCTTATTGTTTTTCTTCAATATCAAAAGTGAAAATAAATTATGGTTATTTATGTTTTGGAATGCTTGGATCATGGATGCTCTTATTGTCTAATGCCTAGATTTGGATTCTTTACTGATTGAGGAAGTTCTAAATGTTACATATAAGATAATAGGTGACGATATATCTTTTTGAGCAAAACTCCTCTACACATGGATGTGTAGAGGAACCCTACATTTAACTTATGTGGCACCATTGAGTGCCACAAATATTTATGTTATAAAAAATATATTAGAAAGTAAATATTTTTTTGTGGCACCAAATGGTGCCACATATGCTAAATGTAGGACTCCTCTACACATCGATGTGCAGAGGAGTTTTACTCTATCTTTTTTTCATATAAAGGGAGATATTATTAAGAACTATGCTTGCATGACTATTCATCAGTAATTCAAAAGTTGGGTAGCCTTTATCACTAATGCTTTGTTTGGTAGGTTGCAAATCGACTGGAAAAGTTCAAAACGACCATTTTCACACAAATGAGTAATTTAGCCATCCAATATGGGGCAATAAACCTTGGCCAAGGCTTCCCGAACTTCGACGGTCCCGAATTTGTGAAGGAAGCAGCAATTCAAGCTATCAAGGATGGGAAAAATCAATATGCTCGTGGGTATGGTGTACCAGATCTGAACTTGGCCATTGCTGAGAGATTCAAGAAAGATGCCGGACTTATCGTCGACCCCGAGAAGGAAGTTACGATTACCTCTGGGTGCACTGAAGCAATTGCTGCTGCCATGCTTGGCTTAATAAATCCTGGCGATGAGGTGATCCTCTTTGCTCCTTTTTATGATTCTTATGAAGCCACTCTATCTATGGCTGGTGCCAAAATCAAATGCATCACGTTACACCCTCCAGATTTCGCTGTCCCTATAAACGAGCTCAGGTCTGCAATCACGAAGGACACTCGAGCAGTTCTTATTAACTCGCCACACAACCCAACTGGAAAAATGTTCACAAGGGAGGAATTGAATGAGATTGCCTCCCTCTGCATTGAGAATGATGTGTTAGTTTTTACTGATGAAGTTTATGACAAATTGTCTTTTGAAATGGACCACATTTCCATAGCCTCTCTTCCAGGAATGTACGAGCGTACCGTTACCATGAATTCGTTAGGGAAGACATTCTCCCTCACCGGTTGGAAGATCGGGTGGGCGATCGCCCCACCTCATTTGACATGGGGTGTGCGACTGGCACATGCTTACCTTACATTTGCTACTTCCACTCCAATGCAGTCAGCTGCTGCTATAGCTCTCCGAGCACCCGAATCGTACTATGAGGAGATGAAGAAGGATTACCTAGCAAAAAAAGCCATTTTAGTTGAGGGGCTGCAGGAAGTTGGATTCAAGGTCTTTCCATCAAGCGGTACCTACTTTGTTATCGTCGATCACACCCCTTTCGGGTTGAAGAACGACGTTGATTTCTGTGAGCATCTGATCAAAGAAGTTGGAGTTGTTGCTATTCCAACCAGTGTGTTCTATCTAAACCCAGAAGATGGGAAAAATCTAGTTAGATTTACATTCTGCAAAGACGAGGACACCCTCAGGGCCGCGGTCGAGAGGATGAAGAAGAAGCTAGTTAGAAAGTCATGATTTTCGAGCCTAGTTTCGTCGTGCATTTCATAAACAATACTTCCACTCGAGTAGTGTATGGGTTAGCTAGCTCTTTATCCTGCTACTTTGGAGTTCAATTTATTGCATTAATGAGTGGATAAATCTAGTGGAACAGTCATTTGTAGTTGCTCGTTTGCTTGTAGCTTGTAGAAATAAGCTTGGCTGCATTTGGTGGTTAAATTGTTATGAACTAGGGACTAATATGAATGTCTTTTTGTTTTTTTAAAAAATTATGTATGCAACTCTTTTGATCACACACATATATTATTATTTTTTTTGAGACATTTTGATCACATATTTAATATTTTTACTTGTTTGGTAAGTTTTTGATTAAAAAAAAAACCGTTTTCAAATATAAAAACCATAATTTCATCTCGTTCATTAAATATGTTTCTTCATATTTTTATTTACATATAAACAAGAAATATAATATCAATATAATATCTAAATAAACTTAATTAAATATTAATTGACATATATAAAATGTGTAATATATAAAATTAGTAAAGGGGCAAAATGATCGTAACCGATACACTCAACATGGTATCTTAGAATTTCATGTTTGAGAAAGTCATAAAAAATGTGATCATGTTCTTTATATGGGCATGGTAAAGTATCCGGTTATCTTGAATTAATGAGGTAATCTAAATGATAATTTCATGAAAATTTCGAAATAACTCAAAACAAATGAAAGACCCCTAAAATGCTCTCAAAGAAAAAAACAAAACAAAAACCCTTAAAAGGTTAAATTCCTTAATTTATTGGTTAAACTAAGATTTACCACTTGTTAAAGGTGAGTCTTAGGCTAATTTTAATAATCTGAATGCCACCACGAATTCGATTCTGAAAAACGATATTTAACTCATGTTATTTGAGAGTAATAATGTATTTTATGTAGAGTTTGTTAGTCTTTCTTCCTCAATTTATTGTCAAAGTAGTTATTAGAGTGGTGGTCGTCAAATTGTGGTCGAGAAAGGTAGTTTGCACTTAACCCATTTAAAATTAACTAGGTAATGAGTTCAATCTATGGTAACAACTTACATAAGATTTAATTTTCTATAAATTTTCTTGACAAGCGATATATCTAGTAACATTAGTCAAGGTACACACAAACTACCGAACAGACACCATTAAAAAAAAAAATTAAAATTTGAAACACTTAGCCAAACATAAAAACTATGGGCTAAAGCACACGTTAAGCTTACCGTTCATCAAACGAACAGAACTTTGACCCAAATATAAAAAATCCACCCAACTACACTTACAGTAGTCCCAACCGTCCGATCAAATCTCGAAATGAAATTCAACGGTGATTAGACAACGTCATAACTTACTTTCACCAAAATCACCAACATGGAATCATTTTAATCTTCGAATCTGAATCCGACGACCGTAAACATTCCGCGGAGACCACGCACAGTTCAATCTGACCGTCAAACTAATCCACGGCTCAGATTACACTCCATTCCTCACTGGGCCCCATCCAACGATTCTCCGTATAAATACATAAACCTGGTTCATCGACTCCGATTCGCACCATTTTTTTTTCTTTCTTCTCTCAATAATCTCCAAATTGCATTTGATTCAATCGAGAGAAAAATCGAAGAAAAATTCGATTTCTTCATCGTCTTCTTCAATTTTCTCTTTCGAATTATGTTTCTGCTTATTTGTGCACTAAGATACTGGTAATCCTTCGCCGTTTCTCGGAAATGTTGCCGGCGCCGGCGGAGCACAGAAGTAAATTTTTGGTAAGTAATTCGAGGTTTAGGACTGATTTTTGAAGGAGAAAAAGTGGATTCAAGATTCGGATTCGGCCTTAATCGAGCTTGTAATTGTAATGGATGGCCAGAAAAGTCAGTTGAAGCTTACGAGAACTCAGTCGTCGTTACTCCGTTCGTCGCCGACTTTCCGATCGTCCGTCACCGAGGGGGACGTTATCGCCGGTCATCAGGAGGATGACAACGAAGAGAAGCAGCGGCCTAAGAAGACTCGTAGGTCCGGTTCGTCGCTGAGAACCGGATCGAACCGATTCGCGAGCCGTGTTCTTGCTATGGCTTTGCTTCTTTGTTTTACCTCCTTCTCGTTGCTCTTCGCGTTCTTGTTTCTGAGGAAGGATGGACTACTCCCGTCCGAAAATCTGTTGCTGGCTCTGATTTTCGTTGCTGTGATGCTTGTGTTCGTGAGCATGAATAAGGAGTTAATCTTACGGATTCTTTGTTGTATGAAGCATTCATGGCACGGATTCTGTTTTTCGAGATCGGATTCAACTCCGATCCAGTGGTACATTGGGGAATCAAATGGAGACGAAGGCGAAGACGAGGCTCGAAAGGAGGGGGAAGTCATCAGAGATGGCGTAGAATGCTATAGCAATGGCGATTTCTACGAGGGAGAGTTTCAGAATGGGAGTTGTAATGGAAGTGGGGTTTACAACTATTTCCTAAGTGGAAGATACGAAGGAGATTGGGTGGATGGGAGATACGATGGCTATGGCGTCGAGAGCTGGGCGAAGGGGAGTCGGTACCGGGGCCAATATCGACAGGGGCTTAGACATGGATTTGGTGTATACAAGTTCTACACGGGGGATTCCTATGCTGGTGAGTGGTGTAATGGCCAAAGCCATGGCGTTGGGTTTCAGACTTGCGCTGATGGAAGCTGCTATGTTGGTGAATTCAAGCGCGGCGTTAAGCATGGTCTTGGATGTTACTATTTCAGGTATATTTATTTTGCAATTATTGAGGCATTTCAATCGTTTTGGTTTGTTTTTGAGCTCTAAATGGTTTCTCTAAAGTTTTGTGCTTGAATTTCCATCAGATTACTGCTTTTGTGGATTTTGATTGCTTACAGTTAAATACAATAATGAACAATTTAAGCCAAAAAATTTGGTTGTAGATCATGTCAGATGCACTATGTTTATAAGTTCAATTTGGTTGCATTTTTGGTAGGAATCTGGTTGATTGTACTGGTATAAATTATCTTTGTATAAACGTAATCTTGCTAGAATTGGTAACTACGATCATCTAGTTCCAGGCTGTCTCAATTTGCTTTTGTCTTATGAACATCTGGGTTCGAAGGGATTTGGTTATTACTTTTTACCTATAACAAAGAAACGTCTCTGAATTCGCCTTCTCTTTTCAGCGTTCTGAAAGCTGTCTTTTAGTAGAGGCTTGGGATCTCTAGGGTATGTTCCTTTAGAGGTTTCATATTTGAAATCACGAGTGAGGTTGATTCTAAAATCCTTTGTTGTCTCTTGTATTTGGGTCTTGGAACGGATGCGTGGGGTTGAAGCTTCGATTCTTGGTTATTAAAAACAAAATTCGCATTCTCCTTTCACTGTGCATAATATTTTCAAATCTACTAAGAAATAGAATATGAAATAATAAATTGTGAGCTCAATTTGACTTTAAGCTACAATATATTATAGGATCTTCCCCGAGGACCCATCTCATTGATTATCTCATCTTTACGCACCTAGCAATTAGCATTGAAAAGTCATTAGTTTATTGAGAAACTAGCTGGCTGGTTTTCTGTTGGGGGTACATAAATTTAACTAGAATCCCAAAATGCATTTGCTTGTGTTGTAGAAATGGAGACAGATACGCTGGAGAATACTTTGGGGACAAAGTACATGGTTTCGGAATCTACCATTTTGCGAACAGCCATTGTTACGAAGGATCATGGCATGAAGGTCAAAGGCAAGGTTACGGCAAGTATACTTTTCGAAACAGTGAAGCCAAATGTGGCAAATGGGGCGCTGGGAGCCTCGAGCATCCTCTCTCGCCGCAAAGCGACGCCGTTCTCCAATCCGTTCAGGTACCTACTTTTCAGTTTTCATTATTCTTGCTATTCCATCCATTGTTTTGAGAGTGTGAATTGAGTTCATGTCTGTATACAAAATGCAGGCATCTAGAAAGGCAGCAATGAATGCTGGAAACCTTCCCCGGCTGGATGAACAAGTGAATAAAGCTGTGGTTGCTGCTAATAGAGCGGCCACGGCGGCCCGAGTCGCCGCCATCAAAGCCGTTCAAAATCGAATGGATGGTAAATTTTAATACTCAGATAAGTAAACTTTGCTTGCTGCTAATTTTGTAGGGCAGGCATAAAAACCAATACCCTGGTGGCTATTAACTCGCCGGAGGTGTCTGTAAGTTTCTATCATCACACTTTACAGCTTGTATATACCATGTATATTAATGGAATAGATCACTCAATTAGTAAATAAATCCCTAACTTTCAAATTTTTGTTTTTTTTTGTTCATAAACTTGAAAAAGTGTTTTGGTATTGTCTAGCCATCTATATCTATATATATTTTCTTATTTGAACTAACCAATCAATTTCTCTATAAATAAGCATAACTATCACCTGTGTATCTGTATTATATTAACTAGCCATCTATATCTATATATTTTCTTATTATTTCACTTATAAATGATTGTATAGGCTTAATTTCAAACACAAAACTATAATATAGCCATTATTTTTGGTAGGTGAACGCAAAAACAGGAAATTTGTAGCCAATATAGCTTTTAATCTTTTGACTTTGGAAATACTTCAAACTTCTAATATCATTTATTTCAACTGTTTTTTCTTTAGTGCATTTATTTCAACTGCTTTTTCTTTAGTGCATTTATTTCAACTGCTTTTTCCTTAGTACATGAGAAATAGTATTAAATTAAGTCTGTGGACTACTTTCACATACTAAATATAAGAACATTAAAAAAAAATAATCATATTAATCTAGATATCTTTGAATCTTTATTGGCAAACTTTAAAATAATTTAAGGGAGCCCAAGCTCCAACTTTCCGACCATAAAAATGTTCTTGAATCTTAATTTATTGTTTAATAAAAAATTTAACTTTTAATTTTAGTGTACTTGTATCGAAAATGTCAGGAATTGATTATACACAAATTGTCAAAGTTCAAGCATCCTTCAGATAATTTTAGAGTTCAAAATCTAAAAGTTCATTAAACTAACCAATAAAAAATAAACTGATATGATATAATGATGAAAAAAGGAATATCTAAACATGATAGAATTTGGTTGAATTATCATGTTTTGTTATAAAGTGTTGAGAAAGAGAGTTGACAAGTTCTACTAGTTGATGTGGCTTCAATAGATGCCACAATTTTTTTTTTCTCTTTATTATTGATTTTCTCTATAAAAAGGGGGGAAAATAGTGGCATCAAATAATACACATAAGCTTAGTTTATCTACTAAATCACAAGTATTTCTCTACAAAGTTATAAATATATTGAATGAGAATTACAATGGATTTGTTTTTGGAGTGGGGGACAAAAGGGAAGAAATTGGGATGTTTCTATGATTCTGTCCCATGGGATAGTAGTAAGCTTTGGAACACTTGGTCATAATTCTTACACATAGCACATGGCTCCATAATGTATTTATTTATTTTTTGACCTGAAAATGACTTGATGGTGGTGGTGGATATAACTTATTTTTCTACCAAAATCTCTCTCTCTCTCTCTCTCTCTACAAAACCATCCTAATCAACTAATTTTACTTATGATTCTTTTTATTTTTCTTTCCTCTTTTACCTATAACTTGACTTTTAATCAACTAATTTTACTTTCCAACTGCTTCTGCTTAATTTTCTTATTAGTTTAAATGTTTCCTGTTGACTCTTTGACATTTCAAATCACATAATCTCATTGATCAATTTTTTTAGGAAAAAAATAAAAATAAAAATCAAGGATAATAACTAAGTTTGATTGGTATGATGTATAACAGAATTCCTTATTCTTAAATATTATTAAAAAAATTAAAAAGAAAAATAAAAGAAAACAATTAGTTTAAAAACTCTTTTCAGAGATTTGATAAAAATTTGTTGGATAAATCTCACCTATATATAGCACAATATAATCAACAATATCATAAATATATCAGTAATTAAAAGATTATAGGTTCAATTAAATAATATGATATAAATTTCAATGTTAGCCTTATAAATTATAGTACCTAATTCAAATATAGGGATTGCAAATTCAAAAGTTTTTAACTTTTCAAACGAACATGAAGAGGCAAAAGGATGTGCAACAAAGGGAAAGAGAAAATGGGGGAAGGAATAGGGAAGTCCAAAACCTGTTAAAAAGAAAAGGTTAAGAAATATATTTTCATGAAATGATGCTGTTTCTTTTTTCTTTTCCTTTCCCCCCC
>JBBMEF010053055.1:0-12527 GCA_037832685.1 Sicyos baderoa
AAAAATCAGAAATGGAAGAATTCTGAAAAGTATATTATTCTTCTCACTTTGGGGTATTTGTACAGGAGTTTGTTACATATAACAAAAATAACAAATAACAATTTTAATTAACCACTTTTACAACAGAAAACAAAACTTCTAACATGAGTCTAATAAATTTGAACATGAAATAAGATTCTTGTGGTTGAAGAATTGCTTTTTGTATATCATATTTGATCAGCTAAGAAAACTAAAAAAAATATTTTCAGAGTTGGACTAAGACATATAAATTTATTTGATGTGGACAAAGAGATCTGCTTTCATTTCATATATTTTGTGTTCTTCTCAAGGCAACTAATAAAATAAAGTTATCTATAATTTTTTTGGAATTAAGTTCTCAGGTTGTTTTGTTTTTTCAATAATTTCTTTTTATATTTGTCTAATAATTTTTGAAATAAAAGCAAATTTTTTAGGAGTGTTTGAGTTTTGGTGTAGAAAAGAGAGAAAAGCGAAGGAGTTGAGATTTACCAACTGCATGTTTATTTTTAGTACATCAACTTCTTCTCAACTCCTCCCCCAATCACTCTTTTATACGATCTCACAATTGTTCCACTTTAAAAAAGTGAAAATCTAACCTCATATTATCTAATATGGTATTCGAACCCATAAACTTCAAACGAGCATCACATCAAATCTTTTAATCTAATATTATTAAATGTCATATCAAAATTTTTCTAATTTTAAAATATGACTTTATTTTTGAAAACTTGGACAAAAGATATACAACACAACAATACAAGATATACAAGTTATAGATGGGAGTATAATTTATACACTTAAATGTTTCAAAACAAAAAAAACAAAAACTCAAAAAGACCTAAAAGTGTGTACTCTAATTTTCCTTCATCTCCTTGTTTATAGTTGATTTTTTTTTAAAAAAAACTTCAATATTTTTTTAAAAAAATTCAACAAATAATTTTTTGGTTATTAAATTATATTGAAAAATTAAAGAAACTCATTATACTTAATAAATCACTTATGAGACAGAATCGGTGGTACAATTGTTATGTAGTTTGGTGTAAATTAATTTTCACTCCATAATCACGGATTTAATCGGTATTTGTAATATCCTTTCTTCAACTTTTACTAAAAAAACATAATTAATCATTTAAAACTTTTGTCAATAATGGTGGATTGTGGAATTAAATAAGGGTGAAATATTGAATTGGGTTGTGGCGGGCCGAAGTGTTGAGCCGCCCCGGTGCGTGAGCGCAACACACGACCCACTCTGCCTTTACTCTCTATAAAACAAAGCACCATTGCTTAGGCTTTTCCTCACTCCAAATTCCACAATGGCCTTCTCCAATGCCCTGCCCTTCTTCTTCTTTGTTGCACTCCTCCTCGGAGGCTCCATCGCTCAACTCTCCGAAACCTTTTACGACCAATCTTGCCCTCGTCTCCCCAACATTGTCCGCGCCGCCGTCAAGAAAGCCATCGAGTCCGACATCCGCGCCGGCGCTAAACTCATCCGCCTCCATTTCCACGACTGCTTCGTCAATGTAAATTATACATCACCATCCCTCTCTCTCTCTCTTTTTTCTATTATGTAGTTCTGATTTCATTATATACAGGGCTGCGATGGCTCCGTTTTGCTAGAGGATGCTCCCGGCATCGTCAGCGAGCTCAACTCCCCTGGAAATCAAGGCATCCAAGGACTTGAACATGTCGATGCCATCAAAGCCGCCGTTGAGAGCGAATGCCCTGGCGTCGTCTCCTGCGCTGACATCCTAGCTCAGGCCTCTAAAGACTCCGTCGATGTGGTAATAATTCTATCCCAATCTCAACTTCCAATAAATACTAGTAGTTAAGCGTAGTTTTCATCTCAAAACTAATCGACAAGTAATCTAGTTATTTTATAAAATTGTTGAAGATTGATTATTTTTTCAATGCCGGACAAGGTGACTAGATCCCAAACATCATTTAAGATTAGATGATTTTTTAAATCAAGTTTTACTGCTTGGATTGCGTCCGGATCCGAATTTATGAATCAAATATTTACTGACGAAATTTGCAGCAAGGGGGGCCAAGTTGGAGAGTGCTATACGGAAGAAGGGACAGCAGAATAGCAAACAAAACCGGGGCCGATACAGGGCTAGCCAGTCCCTTCGAAACTCTAGTCGAACTCAAAGCCAAGTTCGCCGCAGTCGGGCTAAACTCCGTGGACCTCGTAGCTCTATCCGGAGCGCACACGTTCGGTCGATCCCGGTGCACGTTTTTCAGCCACCGATTCGCAAACTTCAACAACACGGGAAGGCCAGACCCAACACTGGACGGCAACTACAGGAGATTCCTAGAAGGGGTCTGCTCGCCTGGACCAAACACAAGAGCCAACTTCGACCCGACAACCCCGGACGTGTTCGACAAAAACTACTACACAAACCTTCAAGCTAAGAAGGGGCTGCTCCAAAGCGACCAAGAGCTGTTCTCGACTCCGGGAGCTGACACCATCGACATTGTCAACAGCTTTGCCGCCAGAGAAGGGACTTTCTTCAAGGAGTTCCGGCAGTCCATGATCAATATGGGGAACATCAAGCCCTTGACTGGCCGGCGTGGGGAGGTTAGAAGAAACTGCAGGAGGGTCAACGCTGCCATTGGTGGAGAAGGCCGTGATGTTATGTAATCGCTTCCACACAATCAATTTCACCTGCCTGCCCATGGATCTTGTTTGCCTTTGATTCGCTTTTTATCTAATATTTAATAAAAATGCAGGGGGCAGGTTTTGTAGGAAAATGAATTAATTGATGAAAATGATCATATCCAAGTTCAAGGGAGATGAACCCAATTTCCATAAATGTGGTTTTTTTTTTAGTTTGTTTGTCGTTTTGTTTTTTTCTTAATAATTAATTATTAGTCGTTCAAATCTAGATCAAACAGGAAAGGAAGCAATTATAAGTTATATCTAAAACCACAAAGACAACGATTCATTGGAAAGGGCAAAGCTGAGTTGTTTTTTATAATCACGTGAGGACTCCTTTTGATCGAAATTGATGTCCAATGATGTTCTCAAACCATAAAACACAAAGTTGCAACTTGTCTTTCTAAATTTAAATGTTGTCTGAAATTTTAATTTTATATTTTATAATCTTTTTTAACTTTGAAAACATTTTACTAATTTCCAAATTTTCATTTTTGTAAACCACAGATAAGGGTGAGGGAATCTAATCTCTATTTTTAAAGTAATTAATACAAGATAGCAATTGAACTCAGCTTAATTTGATCTTCATAATTTTTGTACAATAATAAATCTTTTTTTTTTATATCCTTCTATAATTTTTTTTTTTTTTTTTGATTCTGAAAATGGTTTGGTGAGAACATCCGCAATCTGAACAGACGTAGGAAGATGTCAAACAACCAATTTCCAGTTAATGACTAGATCGCGAACATAATATATATTCAGTTCAACATGTTTAGCTTTAGAATGCAAAACAAGATTCATACTCAGATGAACAACACCTAAATTATCACACCATATAAATGGTGGACGAACACATGATATACGCAGATCGACAAACAAGGAATTGAGCCAGATAAGTTCATTAGCAGCAGTGGCAAGACATCTATATTCAGCTTTTGTAGTAGAACATGATATTATAGATTACTTATTAGATCCCAAGGAAATTAAATTACCTCCAAAGAATATGCAGTGTCCTAAGATAAACTTCCTATCATCTGGATCCGAAGCCCAATCAGAATAAACATAGCCTTGTAAAGTCAAAGATGAATGTTGATGACTCCGAAATAGAGTCAGATAATCGCAGACTTTGATATCAGTTTACGCATGCTTTCATTAGAAATGCGGTTGCGATTGAGAGGAAATAAGAAAAAGAAGTGTAATTCACGAATGCGAAGCATTTGTGGAATTGAATACGAAACTTTGAGATTTAACGCATGAAATGACTGAAATGCGGCTGCGATTGAGAGGAAATAAGAAAAAGAAGTGTAATTCACGAATGCGAAGCATTTATGGAATTGAATACGAAACTTTGAGATTTAACGCATGAAATGACTGAAAGTAGCATGGTTTATTTCTTTTTGCATGATTTACTATGTTTACAGTTTTCGTAGGACAACACGACAGTGCGAGGCGGAATTATGTTAGCTCATAAAGAAAAGACGCGCGATCGATGAGTCGGAAGCCGACGGAAAATCATTTTAGGAAAGAATCACTTGACAGCGTGAAGTTGACTAACCAAACAATTACGAGATGGATTGCTGTAATCAAGGGATTCTCGAATCGGGCAGATTGAGATCAAGTTGGCAAGCGTAACTATGGAAATGATCGGGCAATTAAAGACATACCTTATTTGGAGATTCGAAGATTGAAAGACCTAGCAAACATTATAAATAGAATACTTTGTAATAGTTTTAGGAGTTCGAAATTTTGAGAGGTTGAAACGTTTGTGAGACTTGAATGTTCTCGGCTACGAGGAAAATCTCAGGGAGTTATTTGTGTTTATTTTTTATTTTACTTTGAACTTCATATCATTGAATAATATTTTAGCATGTTTTCCATGTCTATCTGTGTATTATTTACTTGTGATATGAACTAACTTCCTTAGGGCGAGGTTAGGGAAAAGTGAGTGGTAGCAGCATGTTTTAGGGAGAGTTAGGAAGGATGCTCTAGGGCATGGAATTTAGGTTCTTAATTTTAATAGTAAGTGTTGACCGACCATCCGCACAAGCTAATTGGTTGTAAATCGAAAGAGGAAACGACCTAAGTCTAAGTTGCATGTTTAACTGGTTATTTTTATAGCTATAATACTTTAATTCAAAGTTTAGGAATAAACGCGTCACTGTTATACATCTCGCGCTCTCAGTTTAATTACTTCAAGTCGCAGCGGAAGTCAGGCTTAATGCGAACCAATGCAGAAGCAAAGGTTGTTTAGTGTAGTGTAATAGAAACTCCTTACCGCATGACTCTCACTAATGCATCGCTGCTATACTCATAATATGTAAAGACTCGACCCAAAAATGGTCCTAAACCTAGGTCTTTACTGAATGCATGCCTTAAAATTTTAAATAAATAAACATGTGAACGACATCCAGATTCTCATACAAAATACAATAAAAACAATTCATTCTACATTCAAGAATTCAAGAACCTGTCCCTCTTTCCAAGCACCTGTTCCAAAACATTTCAAATCATTTGTCCCTGGCCAGAGAAATTCTTTAAAAGAAATAAACTTTATTTCATAAATGCAAGTTCCAGAATCTAGATGTTCATTCAAAGAAAACAACCTAAGGACTTCGTGCCCTGTCTACATGCATTCAAGTTCTTAAATAATCAGCTTAGAGTTTGCTCAGAGTTTAAAACATAAAGTAAATCTCATAGAAGCGGTCCCCATGATCCTTCAGCTGCTTCCGCTAGCCATCCAGTCTTGGTCCCAAGTTACCTGGTGGAAAAGATCACAGAAAATAAGGGTGAGCGATGAGTCACTCAGTAAGAATCTCCAATCGAGGTACAATACGATAATCACATCTTCTAGCCTGAATGATACATGCAACAACAAACATTAAGCGGGGCTCTACAACACAACTTGGCTAAACAGCCTAAGCAAGAGGATGCCAACACGGGGTCTTACTACATTGCCCATTGGGGTTTTACAACTATGAGCTATCTGAAACTCCACAACCTGGCCATGAGCTATCTGAAGCTCAGCACACCAAGAGATATTTGTAACTCAACTAGGCCAAGAACTATCTGTAGTTTAACATCCTAGAAGTTATTTGTAACTCAGCAAGGCCAAGAGCTATCTGTAGCTCAACACTACTATGGGTTATTTGCAACCCGATACTCAACAAGTTTCACACACTCCCCCTCGACATTCATCACTTAAATAGAGTTCTAAGCCTGAACAGAATTCTAAGTTCAGGCACATGCTAGCAGGTCAAGCAATTGATAGGAACTCAGAAGAACAGACCTATCATGGCACTACAGCATAATAACAGACAGGAAAGATAGCCAAATAAGAATAGCCTAACAGGAAACTAACATGCTCACAAGAACTCACAACATGCCAGTCAGAGTATTCAAAAGAAACCTATCCACTAAGCAGCATGGAATTCGATTACATAAAATCAAGCAAGCTACTAATGAATACCGTAGGGTCCACACAACCCCGGTAAGAGATCCTTACCTGGATTGGAAGACGAACAAACACACAAGAATCATTAGATGCGAATCACCAAGCAGGAACCTAGCAAATAATATTTTAAACAATAACAATTAATAATAATCTAAACTAATTAGAACAGCCTCGAACGAATAACGAACAACACGCTAGGTAACCATACCCAAAACCGAAGGCCAATGCACGAATGAAGAAGCCGGCGCTGGGCTGTCCGCGGCTGTGCACGCGAAGACAGCGATGCTGCGGGCGTGGCTGCGTCGGGCAAAGGCTGGGCACGCGCAAAGCCGTGCGCTGCGGTCGCTCGGCGTGTCACGCGCGGAAGGCGTCGAAGCTGGTCGGCTGGTCTGTGGTTCCTCGCTCGCTGTAGGTGCGTGCGCTGCAAAGGAACAGTAGTCGGACGGGTCGCGAAGGCTGGGCGTGGCGAACAGTAAGCGATCGTCAATGTTTTAACAAATTTCTAACCAATGATCTAAACTTAACAGCCATCGAAGGGCATCGATGACGGGCATATGAGAGAAAACATCAACAAAGCTCATATAGTATTTAAAACCCTTTCTAGAGATAGTGTGGGCGAGGCCCCATAAATCAATTGCAACAAGTTGCAAGAGTTTGGTGTAAACTGTAAGAGAGGTGCAACATGTCTTTTACTAGTGGCACAAGCATTGCAGAAGGAATGTTTATTATTTATAGGTAAATCAGAAGGCATACACAGTCTAATGATGTTATGGACAATAGAGGTGGCAGGATGCCTAAGTTTTTGATGCCATAGATATGCCTTAGAGTATTTAACATCTAAAGACAAACAAGTAAAAGAAATAACACTAGAGTTTGTCCGAACACAATTAAAAGCTAAAGATTTCAAAATAGGGGGGGTTGTGGGAAAGCAGTAGAGCCCTTCATGGAGAGTCACTTGAAGTAGAACCCGGCCAGTTGCTACATCCTTCACAAGATATAAAAAAAAGATGAAATTTTAAAAAGACATGATTATCACTAGGCAGATTTTTGTTAATTTGAGAAACATGTAGTAAGTTATTCAAATGAAACATACGCTTTGCGGAAGATATAAAAGAACCATAACCAGAGTGAAATTCGTAAACCTGCTCCATTTCCAACATGGACTTGGCTAGAGCCTTCATACTCGGATCCCATAGATAGATTGCCAAGATTATTAGTCAACTGATTTGTAGCTCCTGAGTCCGAATACCAATTACTGTCAGTGTTGTAATTGGATGTTGCTTGCATACCATAGTGACCTAAATGTTGTTGAGATGGATAATTGTATCCATAGTTAGGTATCATTTGTATAGGAGGAGATCCTTGCAAAAACTGAGGGAAAAACATAGGACCAGAGCTTTGGTTTGCAAAAAATTGTCTAGTTTGAGGTGGAGGATCTTGACGGTAATAGCATCTAGCGACAATGTGACCATGGCGATTACAAATATTACGTACTTGCTCCAGCCACCTGAGCAACCACCTCCTCGACCATTATTATAGGATCCATTATTTCAACCCCGCCCTCTGCCATTTCTAGAGTGTTGAGTGTTTGCCTGTCGTGATTCATGATCAGATGAGTTACGATGAGACGAGAGCTGTTGTTGTGCAATAGTTACCAAGGGAACACTACTAACTGTATTCACCAATTTCATCTCAAGCCGAGTTTCATGTGTAAGAAGCAGAGCCATGACATCTTGTACAGAATCAGAATTTACTTTCGCCGTGATCACAAAAATCATATAATCATATTCTTATCCTAAACCAGCTAAGATATACAATATATGATCCACATATGTAATCAATTTCCCTACAGCAGCAAGAGCATCAATCGCTCGTTCAATTTTTGCAAAATAATCACTCAAAGAAGAATTACATTTCTTCATATTCTGTAGAGATGCTTTGAGTTTCATCACCTCAGCAAGGATCCACGAATTGAAAATTTGAAGTAAGCACGTCCAGATCTCCTTGGAACATGTGCAGTGAAGCATCTATTGAAGAATATCTTTTGTCATCGAGCCGAGTAACCAAGAGCAGATTAATCAATCTTGTTTCTTCAAGGTAGTGTAGGTAGGATTAGGTTGAGATACAATGGCCGATTCAATTCGAACTGTAATTGTCTTAGTTGGAGGAGTAGCATCAGGTGCAACATGATTAGAGAACAGTCCATAGCCTTTTAGAGCAAACTCTACCTGGAATTTTCATAGAAGGAAGTTCTCATTACTCAGTTAAATTGTGGAAACCTTGTTTCCAGGATTGACAATCATCACTATTGAAGCAGAAGCGCTCTTAATCTCTGTTGTTGTATCCGAGCTCTCCATCGAGGGAATCACAAAAAAAAAATGTCGCTAGACGATTAGCTATGAAACCATGTTAAAATGCTATAGAGAAAAAAGAACACTTGATTTATCAGGAGAAAACTTCAATGTTATTCATCATTAATGATAAGCATCTCTTCACTCTACATCACCACACATTGAAGAAGAAGAAGAAAAGAGAGATTCACAAAGAGATACAAAAACTCTTGACCTAATTTACTCACACACCATCGCACAGGATAACAACCCCTAACGAACACCACTCACACACACTTGGACTTTACAAGAACATCCTTATTACAATGATTTAATAGTGGGCCCATTACAAATATCTTTTGGGCCTAGAATAATACATATATGAGACTCTTTCCTAATAGATTCAAAGTTCATTTTTGAACATATGAGGGGTCCTCTCAATTTTATGTTCAATTTAATAAGTTTGTAATGTTTAAATAAATATTAAAATATAAAATTATGTAAGATTTTAATTTTGATCTCTTAATTATGAACACATTTATTTTAGGAAAAAAAAATCAATAATATTATATACAACATGGTAACGAGTTGATTACTGATAACTCTCAAGTATTGAGAGTATTTGCTGTAGTATTGAGAACATTTTGAGTAAATCCCCTGATTTGGTAGCATGAATTGAGAGAAATTCTAGTTAAAGATTGGAAATGCGTTAGCAATTTACTAAGTTCTACAGTTTTCTGAGTAAAACAAGTTTTTGAGGGATTTTGTAGCATTAGTGCATGAATCTGCGAAATAATGAGATGTTAAGAGTAAAATTCTGATTACCTTTAATTTCTATAACATTCAGGTATGTAAAGTGTTGAGTGAGCTGAAGCATTATCTAGAAGCCAAGATGAAGGAAACGGAATTGACGTGACCAAGTTGGAAAGGACGCGTGGCGTGAATTTGTGAAGGGCGATAATCACAATGTTAGAGCATTTCAATCTCAGCCGGTTATTATTTAGGCGGGAGCAATTGGGAGACATATTTAAGCTGGAACGTATTTTGAACTCAGAAGCTTTTCTTCATTTCTTGAATTTTTAGTTTTCGTTTTAGAGAGTATTTTTACTTTTCAACATTTTCAATTTCTAGAATAGTCATTTTATTTCTGCAATATAGTGTTCAAGCTACATTGGAGTTCTTTACAAATCCTGTTCGAATTTGGAGTTTTTGTTGATTCGAGAAGCATTGCGAAGCACAGCTGGGGATTTAGATCTGAAGCATTCATCAATTCGAAGATTGCAACAAGTTTTCTCTTCTCTATACTTTCTGATTTATGTTTACTTGATTTTTGCATTTATTGAACTTTTGTGAATTGATCCAGCATTTGTGAAGTTTATATGATGACTTAATTCTATGTTTTTAATTTTTTTTGTTGTTTCGATTGTTGATATGAGTAGCTAATTTCTTAATCGGAGGAATCGGATAAGTAAAAGTGATTTTGATCTTGCATTGAGTAGGAAGATGTTGAATTATGTATTCATGCTGTTTTATTTTCAAGTGTGTTTCGACTGATCAACCATTCGTACTTGCTTTGTTTTGATTCCGAGAGGAACGTGATAGAGTGTCCTTGCATTGAATCTCATTAGGTTTGTTTAAGTTTCTTGCAATTTTAAGATCTGTTAGAGAAAATGATTTTACTAATGCTGTTGACTCTGTCTATAATTGAATGTTGTGACTCGAGAGAGAGTAGAGTACGAGTAAATCAGGAATTCACTTTTTACCAGTAAAACTTGACGCTAACGCAATTTCCTCTGAAAACGCCTAATTCATTTTGATCTTTGAATTTGACTGCTTATTCTATCTTAATCATTTACGTTACTTGTTTTAATTGATTTGTCGCTGAAGCAATTGAGTTCATCGTTTGCTTTAGCATTTACATTAATTCATTAAATCTCAACATCATTACACCTTCACTTATTCTTAATCTGATAAAAGAAGTTGAAAAGTTAATGATAACTCTCAAATAAAGAGTTATTTAGTCCTTCAATAAGGTGTTTTCAATAGAGATTCATGCATTATTGTCTTATTTTAATACATTGCATGTAGTAAAAGATGCTAGGATTTGAATTATTGAGAAAAAGAGTGTTTTGTGTCAAAATGTATACGTTTTTAACATTCTTGAACGCATTTCTAGAACCCTTGTCTTGTTGATGTGTTGTTATCCTTTCAGAGATATTGAATGTCGAGTTTGCTGAGCAAAGCCTAATCGAGATGAGTCGAATGGAAGTAAATAAATGATGTTTGAAGAGCGCGCTTCGCGTTTTCAGCATTCATCCAAGTTATGACGTTTTTCCAGCAAGGCGTTGTGGTCCTAGGCAGTCAGAAATCCCTGTTGTGGTCCCCCTTGCTGAGGTCAGATTTGGAGTGGTGAACAAGACACCTTTTGCCCTTAAATCTGAGCCGTTAATCTTCCTTGATGAAGGGGGGTATTTAAAGAACATTTTGGGAGAATTGAATGAGGGCTTTTCCGAGACGGATTTCTGGAGAATTGCTTGAAGTTGTCAAATCGTCCTCAAAGTCTGCAACATCTTTTTTCGCTTTCTGCATTTTAGTATTTTCGAACCTTCTTTCTTATGTTTCCTTTGTAGTTCTTTGAGCATGAACTTTTATGGATGCTCAATATTGTAGCTTATAGTAGTTTTTCATTGTATTTTGTTGTTTTCTTCACATTTGTGAAAGTTGTTGATCTGGAGTTTTATGCAAGTTTTGTGGTTACTATTACATTGTTGAACTATTAAATATATTGAATACATGTTTCTAGTGCATGATGTTTACTACATTTTTTCTTCCCGCTTTTGTTTTTCCTAGCATGATTATGAGCTAAGAACGTTTAGGTGAAGGTTAAGGGTTAACTGTGTGATGTATGTTCTTGGGTGAGCACAGGGATGTCGGGCTAAGACATCGTAGGCATTTTAATTAAGAGCATGTTTCGTCTGGCCATTCATTCAAGTTTTCTTTCTTTTTCGTCTCGAGAGAGAGAAATGTTAGAAATCTACTATAGATGTCCATTAGTTTAAGTGTTAGAATCTCCTACCTGTTAAAGAGGGAGGCTATTGGTAGCCGCCTTGCTAGTGCGCATTTCATGGTTGTTAGCTTCATGCTTAGATGCGAGAGATCAAGTCCAAAGAGAATGAATGCGTCTAGAGAGAGAGCTTTAGATTCACTAGTAAAAAAACAGGCATAGATGGCGGGCGTGACCCGCCATTATTAAGCTACAATGGCAGATTCATGCCTGCCACCAATAGCTCTAGCATCGAAGGGATTCGATGGCAGATTATGAAACGATGGCGGGCACGCCCGTCATTGTAAATGCGTGCGCATATGCCCGCCATCGATGTCCTTCAAAGGCGATGTAAAGACCCGACTAAAATATTTAATTTTAGTAAGACTTTACTAGCATGCATGATTAAAAAAACTCAACAAGACTCAGATATTTTAAAATCAACATGCTCTTTATTAAAACCATCTGAATGTTTCATAAGGGTAAAATAGTAAAACATTCTCCTGGCCAGGATAATGCAAAACAAAATGCATAAATAACTTTATGAATTGAAACAAACATTTATTTAAATTGTTCATGCGGAATAAAATGCAGTTAATAAATAACTTGACACGTGTCCCCCATGATCCATCAGCCTCGTCCAGCTCATCCGTCTCTGTATACCTCAGCACCTGGAGGGGGAAAAAATGATGAGGGTGAGTAATCGAGATTATCTAGTAAGAACCCTCACAAAGAGTACAAAAATGCATACATCGGCTCAACACCTAACCAACAACTACTCTCATTATCTATAACAAGTTCAGACTCAAACTCTAAGCTGATAACCTTTAGGTTCAACTGTTTGGAGAAAACACAACTAGTCCCACACATTCAGATACTTGTCTGGCTTATTTTCCAAAAAGAGCTCATCTGGTCCAAGTGATTACTTATAGGAAACACAATTGGTCCTGCCATAGCTTATAGGAAACACAACTGGTCCTATAAAAATAACTCTGCTAGTTCTAGCTGGATAGGGATGCAACTGACCCT
>JBBMEF010053077.1:0-11935 GCA_037832685.1 Sicyos baderoa
TATATTTATATTTAAAATTAAATTTATAAACCATACAAATATATATTAAATTAAATATAAAACCTAAAAAATAATTTTAATAAACTTTTAAATCTAATTTTGAAAGTTGAATAAATTGTTTAAAAATTTAATTAGAGATGATTTCGAAAATCGAGGGAGAGAGACAATATATGAGGATTATTGTTGGATTTCGTGAAGAATTAACTTAATCCATCCGTCCACCAAACATGATTTAGAGGGATTAACTTAATACTTATACCAAACACTTCCTTGGTTATTGGGTGTATACTAATTCTGCAGAGCAACTGTTCATGTTGGCTGGAGTTTGGGCATTTGAGAATGGGTAAGATTAGAAAGTTCAATAACTATGGTAACTGTGAGTTAAAATGATGAATGAGTTACTCGTGAGTCTTTGTTTATTATTGTTATTATTATTATATTTTATAACAAAATATTTATTTCAATAATAATATATTTTTTTGTTAAAAAAAAACTTCACACGGAACTAACTAGTTACATGATGTTACTGGCGTATTACTTCTTTTGGCTTAAATGAAATAAAAATAAATTTTCATGATTAAATATGTAAGTATATGATTGAAATGATTACAATCAATTAAAATATCAAATTTATCTCAAACTCATTTGATAAATGAAATAAATCTTAAAATAACTAGTTCCATTGAGAACTTGGATACAAAAAGAAAAAAAGAATATTGAATCATATTCTTCGTTGAACATTAAAAAAAAAAAAAAAAAAAACCCTAATCTTGGGAAGGTTTTGGGCTGAGGGTCCTATACTGGACTTAGGGTTGGACTGGGCTTGACTGGGAACTAACAACTTTTGTGAAATAGGAGTTCCATCTCAAATTCGCCGTTCAAAATAAAATGGTTCACGATTGGGATTTGTGATTGCCCTACATCAGATTGCGAACGCCGGTTCTGCACAGACTGAGGTAGGTAACCAGGAAGGACGAACATGGAGGACGAAGAGCACGAGGTTTACGGCGGAGAGATCCCGGTCGAGGAAGGCGACGTTGACATGTCCGCCGCCGATGACGACGCCATCAAGGTTCTCCATGTGGATCGACGATCAATATAGTAAGAAGTTGATTTCTGCGGTTTCTAAAATTTCTTGTGTTCTGTGGATACTGCAGGAACTGGACGAGATGAAGAAGCGACTGAAGGAGATGGAGGAGGAAGCAGCTGCGCTTCGCGAAATGCAAGCGAAGGTGGAAAAGGAGATGGGCGCTGTTCAAGGTTTGTATCCATCTCGAATTACCTTTATATTTTGTATGAAGCTATTGTAGCGCCGTCAGTTTGCCTGATTAAATTATCTTACTACAGATCCTTCCGGTGCGGCTGTAAATCAAGAAGGCAAGGAGGAGGCAGATTCGCGATCCGTGTTTGTTGGCAATGTGAGATGAGAATTATGGTCTTGATATTTGTTCTTTTAATGTTTTTATCATATAGTTCAGTTTTCAATTGATCAAATGCTATTTCAATTTTCACAACACAAGTATGTTTGTAGTTTACAGTACTAGCTAAGTTTGTTTGTAGTTGTACTAAAAAAAAGTTTTTTGTAGTTAATTTCTGTAGATGAGCATAACCTAGGCAAATACTAGTTATATATTGGTGCAATTTATTCTTGCATCACTGTTGCTGAGTATCTCTTAAGTAAATCTATTTAGGGTTTGATAACGCGATTTAATTTTTTTTGTTCCTTTCTATTGGTATCGGGATTTTTTCTTCTTTTACTTAACAGTTGATGTATCCATTTTACTATAGATTTTGCACTAGATTTGTCTTGTGTTCTTTATCCTTTGTTATGTTGTAGATGCACATCTTCGCAATTTCGAAGTAGATGTTTAACTTACTTGTCTCACTATGATCGCAGGGTCATTCGTTTTACCTGACGTTCTCAGTATTTGCGCTGGGATGATTGCAATAAAATTCTGATAGGAAAAATTACTTATTGAGTCGTTAGGAACTTAGGATTGTATTCAAGCAGTAAAAGAAAGAAAATCTTATGTATGTTTGAAACAAACTGGAAAAAGTACAAAAAAAGAAGTTTCTCGATTGTTAAAAGAAAAAAAGAAATATGAAAAAAAAAATTCAAAAAAGAGAAAACAAGATGAAAAATAAACATTTTTAGTTGGTAGAGGCCAGAGGGGAACTGTGACAAGAAAAATAGAAGAGAGGAAAAGGATTGTGAAGATTGGGTAAATGACAAGGGTATGGTTCATTTGATCCAAAGAAGTAAATGTGAAGTGTGAACCTGGGTGTATGGATGGATGTGAATGAAGCTTCAACTTCAATACATGAGGGCGTGGTCACATCTATGGAGGCAGGTCATTTGCATACAATGTTAGTTGCAGAGCATTTTGCGGCTGGGAATGATCGTAACTTATGCTTCAGTAATGAGGGCTATTTAGCTGTCCTTGAGAGGGTACATAATTTTCATTTTCTTGTGGCTTTGATATCGATATCTTGGTTTTATTTAGCTCCCTTGGATATATTCCTTACTTTTTAATACTTGTTAATTGTCACTGGCAAGTATCTATTCTCTGTGGATCAGTATATGCCCCTTGGATAGCTTAAACATAATTTATTTTAATTTTGCGAGGTTTTTATTTCTGAGTGCCTATTAATATAAGAGTTGGTGTGTTTTTAGCTTTTCTCTAAGCTTCAATAAGTAGCCTATCTATGCAGAAGAGATGTTGAGTTTCCAGTCATGGAAGTAGCTCTCTATGTGAAATGGGACTTTTGGCAGTTGCCGACAAATGATTTACTTGAAGTTAGTGCCCAATGAAATGAAAGCTGGAGGTGGTGGAGAGTTTTAAGTAGTAGTTAGGATAGCTTTCGTGTTTATGGAGATGGAACCACTCATATACTTCTTTTAAGGGGCATTTGTGGACAACAAGAACGAGAATGATTACAAGGGGAATGCGAATACAAGAGAGAAAGATTAATAGAGAGAATTATTATCTGCGTTTGAGGCGAAGAAAATGTTTGGGACGAACTGTTACATGTGTTTGAGGTACAAAGTATGATTGTGGGGAACCATTACTGTGTTTGGGTGCATAGAAAGATAAAAGATTGAATGGGAACTAAATAGTGAGTATGAGGAGAATAAAAAATGGTTCCGTGGAGAATGAATAATGATTTTATGGGGGGATGAGTATTGATTATGGGATTAAAATGTGAATAAGAGAATTATTCTCCATAATCTTCCTCATTCTTCTTCCCCCAAACATCCCCCTAAGAGTAGACAGTTCTTGAAGTGAGGTGCAAAGTAATATACTAAAGTTAACTCTCATAATAGCACTAGAGTCTAGATGAGAAACAAAACGAGTCCCCAAGAGATTATGTTGTCTTAGTTGCTATTCATTTGACGTGGTTAACTAACAGAGTTGAGCTTATATCCATTTAATCATTGACATATCTGGAACCACGTATATGTAATTAAAAAACCATTCTGTGGTTGGCACCTGTCATGGTGCATACATAAAATACATAAATGACCTCAATATAGATTTCTTTTAAGACATGGTCATCAGTTTTTGATGTTTGAGCAATTGGTAAATATTGTAGGCAATTCACTATTTTTTCGGTTGTTGTAGCAGCAGTCGCGCATGAAAATTGGTTCCTCTTCTTTTCTAGTTTTAACTTTTGAGGTTAAGGATCACATAATCCTTAGATCCAGGTTAGTTGACTTTCTTATGAAAGTGAAAGGGAAGTAAGAAAGATGGCACAGCATCCTTTGGGTATTAGATTATATTTCTTCTCCGTTTTCTATACAAATCTACTCAGTACTCACCCTTGCCTCAATCCTCATTAAATACACTTCCAGAATGGTTGGCAAGGTAATGCATAAGGCTAAACGACAAAATACAATAACAAAATTCTTGTATAAAGAATAACTAATTGGAAGGAGAAGAAAAAGGAAGAATTCTGGAATCTTCCTCCACGTCTATAGTCTTCTTTCTTGATAAGATGTAGAGTCAATCAACATATTTGAGCTATTTGTTACTTTGAATGTAATTAAATATGCATAATTTTTTGGATGTGCTCTTTGGTTACTGTGTATGTATGTGTTTCCATACTTCTTGTAGGATGTAGTTTGTGTTTTACAGAAAATTTTGTCTTCGATTAAATAATCTTCGAGGTTGAATTGGAATTGCAGGTTGATTATGCATGTACGCCTGAAGAAGTGCAGCAGCATTTCCAATCTTGTGGTACTGTCAACAGGGTTACGATTCTTACAGATAAATTTGGTCAACCCAAAGGCTTTGCTTATGTAGAGTTCCTTGAAGCCGAAGCTATTCAGGAAGCACTGCTTTTAAACGAGTCAGAGTTGCATGGAAGACAATTGAAGGTAATTATACTGGGTATATGTCAAAGAGGACTTTGAAACGTGAAAGGTTATGCATTCAATTCATGGTGGTCATTAACCTAGTAATTAATTTCTTAGGAGAGTTTTTTTTTTTGATGAAATTTTCTTACGAGAGTTGGGCGGTCTATCTTGTGAAAATACTCTTGACAGTCAAATGTTGTCTGTTGTAGGATTAGATGGTCTGTGTCTGTCTTGTGAAAATAGTCGGAGGGTAGGTAAGCTAGTCAAGATACTTATATATATATAAAATACATGGTATATTTGATGCCACACTTTGTAAATATAGTTCAATTTCTATTAGGTATTGACAAATGGTTTTGACATCATTCTATTCGTCTCAGGTGCAACAAAAGCGGACTAATGTTCCAGGGATGAAACAGTATTTTCCTCAGCGTTACAGTCCTTACATGGGTTATCGTCCCAGAAGGGCTTATGCGCCCCCTTATTTTTACTCACCATATGGATATGGGTAAGTTTCCTTCCTGGATGACATGTATTTCAATTTATCTCTAGTTGATACTCGAAAATAATTCTCCTCATGTTGTGCTGCAGGAAGATGCCGCGTTTCCGAAGGCCTATGCGATACATGCCATACCAATAATCGAGGAGGGCTTTGCCCATAATTAGACTACCACATGAAACTATAATATGACTTTACTCTTATTTAGAGCCCTAATAGAACTGTGGGTTTGATTATTATCAAGCCTTTCGTTTTGCAATTACATCAAAATGATCCAATGTATGAGATATGATAATTGTTCGTCGGAAACCTATTTGTATGCTTATTTTATATGATGAATTGTCAGTGATATTCAGACTTTAGCAATTGTTTAGAACCTTTTAGGTAGAGTAGGGTTCTGGAATTTATCTCCTTGGAGGATACTGCCTATCTCTCTTACTACAATCTTCTGAAGTGATTTCACTTTAGCTACAGTTGGACAGGACTTTCAAATAGAAAAATGTTAATGTTATACAATGTCAAATTTAATTTTAGATGAGGTTATGAGTTTTATTTAGATTATAACTATTGGGGGGGAGAGATTAAAACCCAAGACCTTTAAGTTATTATGTGAGCATTGATGACGGTTGAACTTTAATCTGTTGGCAATGAGGTTCTGAGTTTGATTTACTGTTTTGAGTCTTTTGATGATTTGATTTTGATTTTAATGTAGCTTCTAAGTTCAATTTAGTTGTAGTGTGAACTTTTTAATTTAAAAGAATTATGATGTGACAATTTTTTTTTTTAAAGTGCAACATGCTACAATTTCAACCTCATTTTGGTCAGGTCATTTTGGGTCTTCTTTAAGTTTAGTTTTATAATCCTCATAATGGTTTTACCCATTTTTAATAACAATTTAGTTATTATAAGCCAACTAAAAACTTTGTAAACATATCTTATTATGTATTTTTTTTAAGGAAAAAACTTACCAGCTGAAGGTGTATCTACATACTTTCTATAAGGTGCATTTGTATTGTTCCACGTTTCTTTTAAATAAAAACTTTTTTATTTTCTCCGAGGCAACTTTACTTTCTTTTTTATTTTATTATTTTTCTATTTTAACTTAATTTTCTTTATTTCAGCACTTTTCTCACTCTATCAATGTTGACAAAATCCTTTGCCTTCTTCCTTTCGATGATCGGCCTTTTCCTAAGCAAGTTTAGTTATTATAATCCAACTAAAACCTTTGCAATCATATGAATTTTTTTTTCTTTTTTTTTCTTTTAAATTTTAAATACAATAGAATATAGACAATAAAATACTTAAAAGTTAATGAGAATGGCCAACAACAACAGTATCTTAGCGGCATCGGTATACTTGATGACCGAGATTTATCGATTTGAATCCCCTATATCTTAATAACTGAAAATCTTCAGACTCTCATCCCTTGTGAAGGTTTTTGGCCCTCTCTTTCGAGAGAAGCTTTAGGATTAAAATTGTATATTGTTTACAAATTGAAGACAAAGTTTTTGAAAATTGAAAAAGAATTTTGGAAGTTTTCATCTCATGTTAATTGATCAACCAACTCAGTTCATAATAACAGAAAATAAAAACTCAATAAATAGTTTTAAAATTAAGATCAAAATGTTTCATAGGTAAATTTTAAAACTAAATTATGATGAAAATTTTAAAGCATCATTTTGTTTTTAAACTTTAGGGTTTATTTAATTTTGGTCGCCAAATTTTCAAATGCACGGTTTTCATATTCCTATTCTATTACATCTATTAAATCATTTCATTAAAAAAACATTTCTAGTGAATGAGTTTCGATTTTAATTAATTTAATATGTTTTTTATGCATCAATTTATAAATTAATTTGTTATAAGTAAGACAAAATTGATCAACTTTATATTATGTACTTCAAACACTTTTAGTTTTACCTGTGTACACTCACAATTATATCTATACTTCAAATACTTCAAGTTCAGACACTGACTTCAAGCAAACATTGATTTTCTATATTTTATGCCATGATAAGTAGTTTGGAAGCAACCATCATGTGGTGGCTCAATTGGTCAAAAGGGGTCTTGAGACCTGTAAGGATATGAGTTCAAATCTCATGGTGGCCACTTACCTAGAAATTCATTTTCTATGAGTTTTCTCGACATGTTGTAGTTGTACACACAAGCTGGCCCGGACAGTCACGGATATAAAAAAAATAAGTATTTTGGAAGAAAAAAAAAACTTGATCACTATACCAATCACGGCCCACGGGGTCATCTCCCAATCTTTAAAATGTAATTAATAAATGTAGAACATCAATGTTTGAAAATCTAAATCCGACTCCACAAATTGGAGAAATTAAATTTCAAGAGTACATAAAAGAATGAAACTCAAATCACAAACTAGTCAATAACACATTCTAAAACTTGTGATCCTCCAGCTCCTTGGCTGGGGTTCACTTATTATCCACAGCAAAATACTCCAATCCTTCAAAACTAAATATGATCCTCAATATTACCTACCTCCAAGCGTTTACATATTGATCGAATGAGGTTACTGAATTTTAATTTCTGGCAAATACCAAATCCAGATTTATTCACAGTCGAACGCGATTCGTACCGGGAAATTTCTTCCATCAAAAGGAGCCTGGGGAGAGAGGGTTCTGCTTTCCAATCCTCTTCTTCCTGAGCCTCTCGGCGATGATGAAAGCAAGCTCAAGAGACTGAGAAGCATTCAGCCTTGGGTCGCAGTGTGTGTGGTATCTTGATGACAAGTCATCGAAGGTTACGGTTCGGGACCCTCCAATGCATTCTGTCACATTCTGTCCAGTCATTTCCAAATGAATTCCTCCAGCATGGCTCCCTTCTTGCTCGTGTACATCAAAGAACGCTCGGACCTCGGCCTATAAGGAAAAAAGTTGGACGTTTGGTTTAGAAACAGATCAAAGATCATATCATAATGGGGTCAGTTAACTAATGCTATCAACAGGGGTATTGTGAGAAACTAATCCCTCACAAGAAGTTGCTAGGATAACTCTATACATATACAGGAATCTCACTTTTAGTTTTAGCAATTACTAAAATTTCGAGAAATGAAGAACCAAAGATATCAAATAAGAGAGAAATTTAACCATCATCAATTGACTTCATGGTCAAAGATGGCATTGAGGATCTAAGAAGGTTATGAGTTTAATCCATTATGACCACCTACCTAGCCTAGTTATTAATTTCCTAGGACATCCAAATGTTGTAAAATCTAATGGTTTTTTCATGAGAATAGTCGAGGTGCGCATGACCTGAACCCTCGTAGATTTCAGGAAAAAAGATAGAAATTTACCAGAATAGCATCAAATGGACGTGTCTTGAGGCCACAGGGTGCCTTAATGGTGTTTCCGTGCATTGGATCACAGACCCATGTCACAATTTTCCCTGCCCTTCGTACGGCTCTAATCAAATGGGGAAGCTTTACTCTCTGGTTCTCAGCACCCATTCTAACAATGATAGTTATCCTTCCTGGTTTGTTAGTTGGGTTGAAGATTTCAATAAGTTTAACCAACTCATCTGGATCCATTTTGTTGCTCACCTGCGTTTCAAAAATCACATTAATCATTGTTTGTTTTGCATAATATTTGATTCATCAACTAACATTAGATCATCATGCCAAATTAATAAGCTCAAAGAAGCTAACCTTAATTCCTAGAGGGTTAGCAACCCCTCTAAGGAACTCTACGTGGGCACCGTCGAGCTGTCGGGTACGTTCCCCAACCCAAAGCATGTGAGCTGAGCAGTCGTAGTACTGGCCAGATGTTGAGTCCAGTCTGGTAAGTGATTGCTCATAAGGCAAGAGCAAACACTCGTGAGAAGTCCAGAACTCAGTTGTTGTCATGATAGGATGGTCGACAGTAAGCCCGGCAGCAGCCATGAATCCAAGGGTCTCATCGACACGACGAGCAAGCTCATGATACCTGTTGAGCAATTAAAAATACACTTAATTCTATGATGACTAGAAACCTCCAGCACGGTTGATTTGGCTTAAAACTTATCTAAGCTCACAAGATCTATAGCGACAACATCTGGCTGGTTATAATCAGATCATGGAGCAATAATAATTAAAGCTGCTAAATTCGTTTCAACTAAACACAACTCATGATGCTTTCAAGTATGGAGTTCCAACTCAAAACAAATCAGAAATGAGTAGAGTAGCTCATCTATCTTATAAATTTTAGGAGGTCTCTTCACCTTTCTAATGTAGGATCATCACCATGTTTTTTCAGATGGTACCTCTTAACCTTCATCAATCTTGAGTCAGATCCCAATTTCATTTTTTTATTGGATCGAATACTTATTTAGGCTTAATTGGTTGTGCTAGCATATTAGATAGTATGTGGTTCCACTTCCAACTTAAAATTAATTGGTAATGAGTAGGATAGATCATCATTGATATAAATGTTTGGAGGTCTCAATGTAGATACTAAACAATTCTAAATTCAAGATGCAATTAAAGGCTACAAAGAAGAACTTTGCTTACCTATCTCCCTGCTCACTGTTTTCAGCAAAATCAAGATTCCATTGAGTGACCCTTTGCATTGCAGCATATCCTCCAGTGGCAAAGGATCTTAGAAGGTTGAGAGTCGCAGCAGACTGTGTGTAAGCTCTAATCATCCTTTCTGGATCCGGAATTCTCGACTTCTCAGTAAAATCATCACCATTGATGTTGTCCCCCTTGTAGCTTGGAAGACTGACGCCATCTTTCACCTCTAAAGGATCTGATCTAGGCTTTGCAAATTGACCAGCCATCCTTCCCACCTAAATCAATAAAAAAGTCACACAACAAACACTAAGATTTATACACCAACAACCAATAATCCCTAACAAACACAAAGAAAGTGGTTGCACCACAGCCCTTTAGCACCGAGAAATGGTGATGGGTTCAATCCATAGTGCCACCTACCCAGTAATTGATTTGACATTTAAATGTGGTAGGATAGGCACTATGTCCCATAACATTAGTCAGACCGGACAGTCACGAATATAAAAACAAAAGAATCATAAAGAGCAAACATGTAATATACCTTAATGACAGGCACTTGGCCACCAAACATAAGAACAACACCCATCTGGAGGAGAATCCTGAAAGTGTCCCTAATATTATTAGCACTGAACTCCTTGAAACTCTCAGCACAATCCCCACCTTGCAAGAGGAAAGCATTCCCCATGGCAGCATCAGCCAGCCTCTCCTCCAAGCTCCTCGCCTCGCCCGCAAACACAATGGGAGGAAACGACTCAATGGTCTTAAGAACAGACTCAAGAGAGCCCTGATCCGGGTACTCCGGAAGCTGCAAAGCCTTCTTCGACTTCCAACTCTCCAAACTCCATTTCACAGGCGCCGCCGCCACAGCCGCCGCAACCGCCACTTTCTTACGGGGATTCTCGGCCACGACCTTGTCACTGGCCGGCTCTGCAGCATGGACGGCGGAGATTCGCTGAAATCTCAAATGGGTCTTGTTAGATGGAGCAAAACAGGAACTGGGTCGGTGGGATTTAGCCTCAAGAAGGGGATTGAAGATCAATTTCGACGAAGAGAGAGCGGCGGCGTTGGAAAGAGCCATTGTAAGAGCTCGAAAATGGGTATTTCAGATCCAAAAGCTGGGAGACTTTGAGATGAGATTGAATCAGAGAGAAAATGTGGTTTTATAAAGAAAAAGGGTTAGGTGGGATTAGAGGAGGAGGAGGAAGAGATGAGAGGCAATTTTCAAAGGCGGCGTGGCGGGGTTGATGAGTAAAGAAATTCACCAAACGCACTACGATTCATTAAAGAAGACAAGAAAACAAAAACAGGGCTCGTCAGATTTGACCAGCGCCAAAAGGGTTCCGATCCAACAACCCTAAAGCCTCAAACTTTGCTTTGAAAAGTATGATTGTTGGGGGTTGGTGAAGCCACACATTCAAATATTATAAAAAATATCTAAACAAAAATGGCGGCTGCCCTACTCTTGCTGCATCGTCTCCTTCGTTGTTTTTTTTTGTTTGTTTGTTAAGTCGACTTGATCATTTGGTTGGTTATCTACGCCCACTTTTTCTTTCCTTCCATTTTTGCAAAACTTTTTTTCTTTGGAAATTATATATACACGTGTGTGGAAACTTCAACTATAAATAATTTTTTATCAAAAAAAAACTCAAACTAAGTTGACTATTAGATCTTTTTTAGCATAAGAACGGTTAGGTAGAGATGCAATTGGTACGAGTTAACTTAGAGTATGGAAATTTTCGAAATTTCATATATTATGGTAGCTATGATGAGTAAATTTTAGTTATTTCAAAAAATATCATGTTATCTAATAAAAATTATAAAATCATAATTCAACTAAAAATTTAAATAAAATTATAAATCAATTTTTATAGTTTTAGTTAGATAGTTCAGGTTATTCACATTATTGATTTTTTTGTCCACTCTTAAAATTAAGTGTCGAGAATTCCACTTTGATAAGTGAAGATATGTTTTAGTGTTAAGCAGGTGAACTACTTCCGTAATCGCTAATTAATTTTAAGATGGATATCTACACTATTTTAAATTAAGTTTTTTTTTTTTTTTGAAATCTCTGAGGCTAAGCTATTACTTTAACTATGAAGTTAGCAACTTATATTATGAAATTTTATTAATTTGTGATCATGTTGTTTGGTAGTATATTTTTTTTAGTTATTAACTTTTTTTTGGAATATATAAATATATATATTTGTTCCTATGTTTGGATGTTATTTTTTACTTGATTTCTATATTTTAAAATGAAATATTTTTACTTTTTAATTTTAAAAATGCACAATTTTAAAATAGTTAATTAAAATAAAATAATGATTAGACTAATTTTGAGAATGCTAATTTTAAAATATTTAATTAAATCAAATAATAAAATTACTAAACCACGTAATATATTCTAGTGATTGAATCTTGTAAGTTGTTTATAATCTTTGGTTTTGATTAAGTTTTGTAGATTTTATTATCATAATCTTCCGTTTTAGTTAAATCTTGTAAGTTGTTTATAATCTTTGGTTTTGATTAAGTTTTGTAGATTTTATTATCATAATCTTCCGTTTTAGTT
>JBBMEF010053088.1:0-12519 GCA_037832685.1 Sicyos baderoa
GCAAGGAGCCCTTAGATATTTTTATTAACTGAATTTGGATTCCTGGAATTTGGTATTGAAATGATAGACTGTTTCTGATTTTAATTATATCTGGCCAGATGTTAAAGTATTTTAAGTAACTTCTTTTAAGGTTATCTGAACTTTTGGAATCCTATTGGTTTAAATATCTTTTAAATTCCGCTTTAAATGCATGCACGTAGTAAAAACTAGGTTTAGTTTTGTTAAACCGGTCGGGTCTTTACAACCACCCTAGCCATTCCAGAGGATGAAATTACATAATGTGTTGTAGAAGAAACGAAGAAAGTTCCAAAATGACATTGAGCAAGTCCCTAGTGATGACAGTCAAAGCGAGGATGAACATCCTCAACTAGTTAGCATGGTGAGTAATGAACCTGCAAACCAACTATCAAGATTCCGCATCAAACCAATAGGGGAGATGAAGAGTCAACCATGTCGCAAGAAAACAGTGTCAGCACGTAAAACCAAGGCTACTCGCAATGGTGCCCGTAGTCTTTATGCTATCAGAACTGCATACACAATAAGAATTGATCAGTCGAGGAAGCGACACATGGGTAATTCAATTGAGCTTCAATTGGATGCTTCGCACACTATCAATACTGAGATTGATAGAACATACACGCATTAAGGCGCATGACAGAGAAAGACAGGAGAAAGCTATCAAAGATGGTTTTGCTCCAAAGATATATAAATGGCCCAAGCAAGAACAACTTGCACCAGACAAAATTAGCACAAGGGTGGAATGTGTGCAAACCGAGGCATGAGTCAAAGCTCAAGTGCGCAAAGGAGCAGATGAGAAGTGGCGGCAGTGAGACATGCAGCTAGGTTGCATTGTTGCGGTTGTTGAGCATGACACGCGTGCGAGGCAGGCGCTGGGTGTATGCAGTTGGTCACGCAGCGCGACTGGTGCGCTCGGGTGGCTGTCCGCACGACTGCTCGATAACAAGGAAGGTGAGCGACACTATTCAGGCGGTCAGCAATAGAGGCTGTGCGCGAAGGAACGACGCGGTGCAAGATCGGATAACGTCAACGATCAACGGAGAAGAGGAAGGAAAATGACTAAAGAGCTCTTTGGCTTTTTCTGGAGAACTCTTTGTTAGATAAATGAAAGAATTGCGCTAGAATTATTGATTGTAAGACAAAACTCTTTTAGGCCACCTGACACTTAATCCCACCTCTTTTGCCCTAGAATTACAAATATGACCATGCAGCTCATTAAATCATAAAACAGGCCTTAGGCTGGGTGAATTTACCAACCTGCCCCTAAAGACTAGAACTACAATTAACAGCCTAAGAACAAGGAAACAATTAAAAAATCATACCTGGAGATTCGTAACCAAAACTTAGGCCTTTACATACTTTCTGTTGCTTTGATTACATTGTTTGAATGTCCACGACAATTTATAGTTTAGTTCTTGTTTTCTCTAATTTAAGGACGAACTAAACGTATATTAGACGAGGGTTAGGAGACAAAAGTGTGGGTAGTATTAATTAAGAGTAAATGAAGCGAGAAGTTAAGTGTGATAGTTGTTTTAACTCAACATGGGTCAACTAGCAGTCTACTTTATGGTTGCTCAACGCTTGCCTTTAGAGAGGGAGCGATGAGAGATCCACTAATTCATAATCATTAAGTATGGGTAGGATCTCCTACATGTTTAGGGAGAATCATCCTACTAGTGACTTATATAAATTGCTTTAACCATCATTTTATTTATCAAAACTCAATCAATGAAGTGTTGAAATTTTTAAGTCGATCTCTTTTATTGTGTTCTTCAAATCTCAAATATAAGAGAACCGACTCGCAAGATTATATTGATCTTCGTAGATTATTCTTGACTTTTAGCTATTATTATTAAGAGAATTTGTCATCCAAAACATATTTTAGCTATTCATTACAGTTGTAGTACATTTTTTTAAATAATTCATTCATAACATATTTTGCCCAAAATTTCTATTCTACCATTGTTAGATTTCTATCAGTTCAACTAGTAGACTTCAATTGATTTTAAATGATTGAACAATGTAAATTGATAGAATTCAATCATTTTTGTGCCCCAAATTCCCTATCATTAATGAGTAGCTTTTGATTAAAAAAAAAATTAAAATATATAATTTCAAATAAAAAAAAAACTCAAAATCTAATATTCGAAAAAAGAATGAAGGGAAATGAGTAAGGAAATGTGTTGAGTTTGAAACTTGAAAGTTGAAAGTACCACCGGCTCACAAGAACTTTCCTTGTTTTCATCGCCACCTCTTTAATTACTTACTTTTCCTTCAAATCTCCCATTTCTTCGCCTTTCCTTCGCCATGGACGCCGCAATGCCTCTCTGCAAATCCTCTCGCGCTCCCTCTCTCACGGTTAGTTTCTTTCTTTCTCTTACATTCCCCTTTCCTTTTGTGTTTCTCCCTTTGAATCCACGGCTGTTTTTCCATTCAAGCCTTTGTTTCCCGGGACTGCCACTGCATTGGGGAGCTCGCAATGCAGCTTCGTGGCTGCATCCAAACTCGCCTTTTCGAGACGCGGAGCCAGTGGAGTCCGGTGTACTCCTAAATCTTGGAGCAATAAGACTGCTGCCCTTCCGGTCGTGTGCCGTGCTGACAAGATTCTTGTGGCGAACAGAGGGGAAATTGCTGTTCGTGTTATTAGAACTGCTCATGAATTGGGAATTCCTTGTGTGGCTGTGTACTCTACCATTGATAAGGACGCGCTCCATGTCAAATTGGCTGATGAATCCGTCTGCATTGGTGAAGCGCCAAGCAGCCAATCGTAAGTCCCCTTGTGCTTATTGTTCCATTTATGGTTTCAATCGCTTGGGTTATACCTCTATTACTCAACTGTAACTATGAGTTCTTCTCATACTGAAACGAAGATACTGCGGGATTGAAATTGTTGGTTGATATGATCAAATTTACCCCAATCCATCGGCTTAAGCTTTTGAGTTGATTGGTATCAGAGTAAGAGATTCTAAGTTATTGGTTGATCGGTATCAGAGTAAGAGGTCCTAAGTTCGAGTTCTGCCAAGTTGTTTCCTTCACAATTAAAATTAAAGTCCACTTGTTGAGCATGTCTCATATTTCAAAGCCCACAAGTGAGGGGGAGTGTTGGTTGATATAATTAAATTTATCAACCATCATGAAGTGGCTCCTATGGTCAAAGAGGACCTTAGGTGCATAAGGTGATGAGTTCAGTCCATGGTGACTACCTACCTAGGAATTAATTTCCTACAAATTTTCTTGGCATCCAAATGTTGTAGGGTCAGGCAGTATGTCTCGTGCATTAGTCGAGGTACACGCAAGCTAGCCCGGACAGTCACGAATATCAAAAAAGAAAAAGAAAAGAAAATTATCCCAACCCATTAGCTTAAGCTTTTGGGTTGATTGATAGATTTTAACATAATTCAACAGAACTCACTATGGGTAGCTTAGTGAACTCCAAAGTTGTCCTATAAGATTAGTGCATTGTTCTTTAGAAATTATAACTAAAATGTGAACTCGAAAGTTTTCCTATGAGGTCCTTGATTTATAGTTTTGAAAGGACATCTCATATTCATCTTTCACAATTTTAGGCATTTCATGTTTTCATAAATATTGTTTCTTGCCCAAAAAATTGTTAGTTATCTTTTCTTGATTTGTTCTTCTTTGATATCTATACTGTGTATGATAATAATGAATTTGCTTCAACAGGTACTTAGTGATCTCAAATGTCCTCTCTGCTGCCATCAGTCGGGGATGTACAATGCTGCACCCTGGATATGGTTTCCTTTCTGAGAATGCAGTATTTGTTGAAATGTGCAGAGAACATGGAATCAATTTTATTGGACCTAATGTAAGTACTTGAAGGTTTCCTAGCTAATGTAACTTAAGTGGAAGTTCAATTCTAAGGTGCCATAATCTTCTACACATTTTTTGGGGGATTCTACAAAATTCTGTTTGCATTCTGCAGCCCGACAGCATTCGAGTTATGGGTGACAAATCAACTGCTAGAGATACAATGAAAAAAGCAGGTGTACCGACTGTTCCAGGAAGTGATGGTCTTTTAAAGGTATACTGTTGATCAGTAGGCATCGTATTATTGCCTTCAAGAGCATAACTCAATTGGCATAGCCGAGCTTGTGACCAAAAGGTCACGAGTTCGAATCACTCATCCTAAATGTTGTTGAATTCGGTAGGTTTCATGTTATATGCACGCTCTGCTAAGAGTTAGCAGAGTAAATATTGTTTCACAATTTGTACCTTTAATTTGTTGTGTATCTCTCATATTCCAGAGCACTGAAGAAGGAATCAAACTCGCACAGGAAATTGGCTACCCCGTAATGATCAAGGTATTATGATTGAATTGTAGAAGGACAGGAATGGAGTTTAAATATCTAAGTTCTAGCTAGACTAGGTTGCTCTCTTTAAAAGGTTTCAGGTTCCATTTCAGAATTATAAGAAATCTGGATATGTTCAAAGGTTTGTTGTGTCAGCATGGTGGATTTTTTAACCTTCTTTTCTGATAATGAGTACCTTGCATCTGATTTTGATTGAAGTCCTTGATTGGATGGAATAGACTTGGGCCATTTAACAGACAGATACAGAAATCATTGAGCTTATGTGAGAATAACTATCTAAAGAGTTAGTTCAAATTTGCATGACACATGATTTTTGTTCCATTGGTATTTGTCTCGGGATATAGAGTTTGTATGTACTTGAAGTTCTTTTTGTGAACTTGGCTTTGACATGCTAGCTTCTTTCTGTTGTGTGCCTGACTTGGAGAGGAACAATGTGATTTTAGAGAAGTAGAGAGATCGTGTAAGGAGTTTTGAGAGGTGGCAAGTTTTTAATGCCTCTTTGTGGGTGCCGGTCGCCAGGCATTTTTGTAATTATGGTATTGGTTTTGTTCTGTTGGATTGGAGTCCTTTCTTGTTGTAGATAGGGTTAGACTCCCTTATTTTGGGACTTCTTGTTATATTTTTTGTGTCTATATTCTTGTATTATTTCATTGGTTCTAAAATTGTGTTTCATTTCCAAAAACAAACAAACAACTAAATAAAGTTCTACATCTACAGTTTCATTTATCTACTAGTGACACTGGTCTTTAAATATTGCTTCATGTTTTAGTCAACAATCTCTAAATTCTTCTCCCTACAACATGCCGTCTGCATTCTATGCTCCAAGTATAGTGCTTTCTGTATATGAAGTAATAGTTCTCCAAAAAATTCTGACCTTTGCTTAAACAATATCTGCATATTACTATCTTCCTTAGTATGTTGCTTATGCATTTGAATTCAATTTCTCATCTGGCGGCTACCTACTTAGGAATTAATTTCTTACGAGTTTGCTTAGCATTCAAATGTTGTAGGGTCAGGCGGTATGTCCCGTGACATTAGTCGAGGTGCGAGAAAGCTGGCCCAGACAGTCACGGATATCAAAAAAAAAAAAAAATCAATTTCTCATCTATGTTCGTTTTTTTCAACTGACAACATTGTTTACTTTGTAGGCAACAGCAGGTGGTGGAGGACGTGGGATGAGACTTGCTAAAGAGCCTGATGAATTTGTGAAATTGTTGCAGGTAAATTGCTGATGCAATTTGTTTCCCTGCAAAATAGCTTATTTTTTAAAGATTAAATTTTATATTTTCACTGGAAAAAGGTTCATCTTCTTTGGACGTTGTGGAGTATTTGACTTGAGTGACTTCTAACTATGTTTGGTATTATTACTTCACTACAGCAAGCCAAGAGTGAGGCTGCAGCTGCATTTGGGAACGATGGTGTTTATCTTGAAAAGTATGTACAAAATCCAAGGCATATTGAGTTTCAGGTAGTTATTCCAAAATCCAAGGACACTATCTTTTAGTTGGGAAGAAAGTATATTATATTCAGTATTCACATTTCACAAAATAATTTTGTAATAAACAACGATAAGTGGTTTGGTTACTAGGTTGTACAGGATGCCACTAGAGCTAATCTCTTTTTAGCACATTTCACAATTAAGCATTAAAGGGTGACCAAACAAAATAAATCAACAATATTCAAGGAAATAAATAGAATGAAAACTTGTTAGTTGAATAGTGAATCTAACGGAAATTATTTGAATGAAATGGATATTAATATTTGTTGGTTTATGATTACTTTAGTATTTTATCTTTTTAATTATTTTTTAATTTATATTATTTTCTATCTTTTCCTTTTATAATTAAGTATTATTTTTTCCTTTTATGATTATGTAGTATCTTTTTCTTTTATAATTAGGTCATCTCTTGTAGTTTAAACCCAAATATTGGGTTAAATGAAGAATTTGAATTCCATCTTTCAACAATATTGATATTGATATTTCAATTGATTAGACCCCTTTCCTGTAACTTTTGTAACGTATTAGGTTTTTATTGTTGCTCTTTTTCTTGAACTTTTTTTTTTTTTTTAAAAAAAGAAATTTTGTATCATATGACTGTAATAATTAACCGGTGGTAGCTTAGCTTATGCATTGGCTTTTGGATTGGCAAATAAGCCATGTGGCAAATAAATGGTCGTGTTCTTTATTTTGTGGCCATTTTTTGTTTTTCCTTTTCATTTATTTTTTCAGATGTCGTGTCATTTTTTTTTAAATTCTTGTTTAGGAATGGGCAAGGCCCAACTATCTTTTTTTTCTTATAAAAAAGTCTTTAATATTTATAAGATTACATTAACAATTCGGTTAAGTTCTTAATATACAAATAATATTTATCTAAATATTAATTAAAAAAAATTAAAACATATGATAAACTATACGTTACAATACATGATGCACTAAATTTTAATTTATTACAAGTGCGTAGTTTTGTATGGTATGACTTTGTTTTGTTGGCAACATTTTTTGAGGATGGATACCTATCCTTCTTTATCAGTAGTCTGAAGCTTTGTGTGTATATGTTTTTATTCCTCTCCTTTCTAAACATAAAACTGTATACAGCTTGATTTACCACTTTTCTACTTTCTGTGTATGTAGGTTCTTGCAGATAAGTATGGCAATGTTGTTCATTTTGGAGAGCGTGATTGCAGCATTCAGGTTGCTTAGCCATATTATTTCACATTTGTCTTTCTTTAAATGATTGCTGAGCTTATTTCAAGATTTGTGTGCACTTATCTAAATCCTAATCATTCATTCATTGTTAAGAACAAGAATGTATTTGGAAAAAGCAAACAAATTATGATATAGGAGATGACAAATCAACCCAGATGCCTAGGAGATCACAACAAAAGAAATTCACTAATTGGTGAATAAAAAGGGAAAAATGAATTATGCCTATGAAAAAGGTTAAGAATGGAACTCAAGGTAACTTCGAATCAAAGAGAGTGAGAGGGAATGAGTTCTATCTATGTTGACCACCTACCTAACAATTAATTCCTATGAGTTACCTTGATAACCCAATGTAGTATGCTGTGAGGAACACCTTACAATGCATTGATTTTCAGAAGGAAACAAGTACCGATCAACCTATTTGAGAGGGTTTAGAATCTCTCCTCCTTGCTATGTTTGCCTCTAGCAAACACCAAACAAAAACATAAAAACAACAATGCGAGAAAAAGACATTTAAGAACAACAATGCAGTTGCTTTGCTTGCACGTAATTCTAACGTTCGCGGTGGTCCCCCCTTAGCTAACATTCCCTGGCCATTGCTTGCAGTCCCACGATTCCGAAACATAACTGTTTCCCCTCCAAATTTTCCATTCTGCCCTTTTTCCCTTTCTTGCACTGATACATGATTAACGTGGGTCTAACATTACCCTGGCCATACCAAGTAACCTTGTCCTCAAGGTTGAAGTCAGGGAATTGATTTTTGAAGTTACTGAGTACCTCCCGGGTGGTTTCGTGTTTTGGTAGTCCTTTCCAAATGATGAAGACTTCAACTTGTTCCGTATGTTCATTTTCTTGGTAGGAATAGACTTCATTTGGTTGGGCACATTCGAAGTTCTCCGTCAACAATTAGCCCCATTCTGATTTTCTTGGTGATCTTCTATTGCCTTCTTAGTTATGATGCAAGTTATTGTTTTCGAAACTATAGGGACTAAACTTTAACTTTCGCGCACCTCGACTAATGTCACGGGATCGCCTGATCCTACAACATTTGGATGCCAAGGAAATCCGTAGGAAATTAATTCCTAGGTAGGTGGCCACGGGGATTGAACCCATCACCTTATGCACCCCCCAAGATCTTCTTTGACCAATTGAGCCACCCCATGATCTTTTAATATTTTTCATATAGTCAGCTTAAAACTAAAATATTTTAGGTTTGATCTTTTAATATTATATAATAAAAAAAAACGTAACCCCTACGTATTTGTGTCCTACATTTTAAAAAAATGGTGTTGTCGTGTCTGTGTCGTGTTGGGTTTGTATCTCATATCTGTGTCCGTGCTTTTTAACTAAAAATCACCGAGAAATCAATTGTTTGATGGATTTGGTAGTTTAAAGGAGTCGATGAACAAACTTTCTTTGTTCTTTCTCATTTTATTGTTTAGGACTCTAGGTTAAGCAAGTAATTTTGAAAAATAGACGCAAAAACTTGATTGTTTTGGGAAGGAAAACATTCCACTCCAATTCATCCAGTATCAAGGACTGCTGCAAAGTTTGGATTGTTTTATTTGAATAAGAAATAGGTTTGAGTAATGTCAAGACATAGAAAGATAAAAATGAAAGTCCCTAGCTGAATTGAAGATCCCGAGTTAACAAATATGACCAAGATTGAAATGATAGCATATTAACTCCATGGTACATTTTCTCTGTATAAATCTTATGTATAAATTATTTCATAATGTAGAGACGGAACCAAAAGCTTCTAGAGGAGGCACCATCTCCTGCCTTGACTCCTGAATTAAGGAAAGCTATGGGTGATGCAGCTGTTGCAGCTGCAGCCTCTATAGGTTATATTGGGGTTGGGACGATCGAGTTCCTGTTGGATGAAAGAGGCTCCTTCTACTTCATGGAAATGAACACTCGGATCCAGGTCAAATTGAGATCTTATTCAATAAACTAACATATCTGTTAATGTAATGAGATGTCATGCTTTCTTTTTATGGGTTATTGGTAACAACAGGTTGAGCATCCTGTGACGGAAATGATATCCTCAGTTGACTTGATTGAGGAACAAATTCGCGTGGCTATGGGAGAAAAACTTCGATACAAACAGGTATGGCAAAAATAAATGTTGTATAAGTGAAGGTTTCTTTGAGAATAACTTGTTAACCTCTGGTTCATTGTTGTCTACAGGAAGATGTTGTGCTTAGAGGACACTCGATCGAATGCCGTATCAATGCTGAAGATGCCTTTAAAGGGTTCCGACCTGGACCAGGTATGATGCTTCAATGATCAACTATACAAGTTATACAAGCACTTCTGGTACCGCGTTAGACTCTTAGTGCATGTCCTGCATGATTACACCATATTCTAGATCGTGTATTTTGAAAATATATTGTAGATTGTGAATTAATTGATAAACACAGTCACTTGACCTTCTAATTTTACTTTTAAAAATGAAATTTTAAAGAAGTAATAAAGTTCAATTTTAGAGTTAATTATAGGCATGATTTTCCTCTCAATTGACAGGGAGAATTACATCATACTTGCCGTCAGGAGGACCATTTGTTAGGATGGATAGCCATGTTTATACTGATTATGTAGTGCCTCCAAGCTATGATTCTCTTCTCGGAAAGGTTTGCTCACAATTTTATCTGAATGTTAATATGTTGTAGCCTTAGACTATGATGACACGTTGGACATCTTATATTTGCAATGCATGCTTCAAGGGGATCGGTGTTTATGCATAAAAGAAGGCATTTATTTTACGATGTATTGTCTGTCCTAGTTAATCCTCCACTTTAGACATTAATTCTCATGACTTTGTTTTTTGTTTCACCCAAAAACCGTCATACCAATGGACATGGTTGCCTTCACTCTTGTACCCATGATCTACCACTATTTAACCAATGTGGGACTACACTTTGTTTAAATTACCTACAATCTTCCCCTCAAACAAAAGTACCACATACAAGACTCACTCATTGAATAGTCATTTTCCATATTACGTTTGAGCACATTTAAGAACTTATTTCAGAAGCACTCCACATTGGAGCACACATATGCTCAATGCCTTAATCACAAGTACAATTTATAAGTACTATTTATCGGACACTGATGCTCAATCACAAGCACAATTTAGAATAATTCTCACGAGAGCACACATTTCAGAAGCACTCACACCGAAGCATACAACCATGGATTTTCATTATGATTATAGACCATATTGAAACTCTCAAATTCTTTATTTGATACCTGAAGATTCAATCGACATGGTTAAGTCAGGGGTTCCGCTCTGATGTCATTTGTTAATGTTGAATTGTGTTAAACCACCAATCACTCCAAAAGCCTAAGCTGATGGATTGGGGTAAATTTAATTATATCAACCAACACTCCCCCTCACTTGTGGGGTTTGAACTTTGAGAAATGCCCTACAAGTGGACTTTAATTTTAATTGGGGAGGAAACGACTTGGCAGGGACTCAAACTCAGGACCCCCTGCTCTGATACCATGTTGAATTGTGTTAAACCACCAATCAATCCAAAAGCCTAAGCCGATGGATTGGGGTAAATTTTATTATATCAACCAACAGTTAAGGATGACATGATTAATATTATTCATTTTGAGTATAAGTTCTCATGACTTTGTTTTTTGTTAGAGCATTGTCCTTGCTCATTTACCGATGATCTACTTCTTTCTTATTTAACCAATGAGGGACTACCCTTAGTTTGTAATGTATTCCCAATAAGAACTTTTAAAATCACACGAAGCTTTTATGTAGGGCAGGGTTCCCAGTTTGAAACATGTTTCTATTCACCCTGAAGTTAGGCAGGCTGGATTTTCAAACCATGTCAGACTAGTAATTTGTTAATTTGTTGGTGGTTATCATTATAGCTTATTGTTTGGGCTCCAACAAGAGAGAAGGCAATTGAGCGCATGAAAAGGGCTCTTGATGATACTATTATTACAGGTAATGTAGCAAGTTTATCCATAATCTTTTTATTTATTTATTTTGGCATGTATTTACAGTTATAGATATATGTAAATGGACATTATTTAGTGGTGCTGAATCAATTGGATTTCTTCCTGTACAGGTGTTCCTACAACCATTGATTACCACAAACTGATTCTTGATGTAGAGGTAAAGAAAACTTGGATTCTGCATTCTAAATTTCTCCAATGGGACAAATGGGAGCTCTCTCTCTGACCTACCAAACAAATAAGGAATGTGGGTTAGGTCGAGTTAGATTTCTTTAACCCAAAATATATACCATGTTAAGTTATAAATCCAACTCAAACCAATCCATAACATTGGGTTGGTTAGTTGGATGGTTTTATTGGATTCCAATTAGAATTCACAAACCCCAAACCCTAAAACTAAAATTAGAATTCACCTCTCAGTTTAGCTACGTAGCTTTCAAATATGTCTTTAACTAGGAGTGTTAAAAAGAGTTGACTACCCTGAAAAGTTTGAGCTAACCTAATCCATACAACTGACGATTATATTGTAACCCGAGTTGGGTTGGTTTGATCAAGTCAGCTGAACTTAGTTAGGTTTGGTTTGGGTTAGGACGGATTGGTGAATTTTTGTAAACGCCGCTGCTAACTAAGGATTACTGGCATTGTGCTGTGTTTGTGTTGCAGGATTTCAAGAATGGCAAGGTGGATACTGCCTTTATTCCTAAACATGAGCAGGAACTAGCTGCGGTAAGCTGTAATTTCTCAAAAGTTTTAATTATTTTTTAATCAAACTAATGAATACTTTGGGTTTTTTTTTTCCTTGTGTTTTGTGTTTGGGCAGCCTCATAAAATCGTGGTAGCCAAGGATCTAGCCAACTCAGTTGCTTAAAAAATGATTATTCTTTTCAGCTCAGTTCAGTTTAGCATTATTTATGCTTGGTTAGAAGTTCCTTTCTTTTCTTTTTTTCTTTTTTTTTTTTTTGCTCAGATTTTGGAATTAGTATCGAGTTCCTCCATATTTTTTTCCCTCGTTGGTGCTGTATGTATTTTTTGAAAAAAAAAATGGTACATTGTTTGAAATAAAAATGTTTGTAAAATAAACCCCTCCTTTCTATTTTGTTGATTTTGTCTAAACAATTTTTATGGACAATTGTGTAACACTATTAAATTTGCCTGCTAGTATGGATTCAACCTATAATTTTTAAGAAGGATTTAGTTTATGATTTGGAATTGATTGGTATTGAATTCTAATCTCAAACGGGTGTTTGTTGAGTGGTATGGAATCCTAATCTCAAACTGGTATTTAGTTTTTTGTATTACTCTAGGGTTTGGAATTAGGATTCAAAATCCCCAATTCCGGAGTGAAAAAATAGTTTTGCAATATAATAATAATAATAATAATAATAATTATTATTATTATTATCATTATTATTAGGGAATTTGCGCTATATGACAAATTTCCTAGTCTGCATTAGAATTATAGCAACTTTTTAAAAATATTGCAAATAT
>JBBMEF010053109.1:0-11594 GCA_037832685.1 Sicyos baderoa
TTTCATGGCTTGGTTCACTAAACGAATTTGGGTCTGGTTTAATTTTGACCCAAATTCAAAATAAACCAATTTTTGGCCCAATTTAATTTGGAGGAATATTGTCACAAAATTCGATTTAATTTTGTCATTAAATTTGAGATAATGACGTGGTAATTTATGATTGACCGAAATTTCTTAGTCAACAAATGTCCCCTTTTCGAGGTTTATGCACGAACATGTGTGGATGAATCTCGAAGACTATAGTATCCAGTCGAAACCCGAGCTTTTTATTCTTGCTTCGGACTTCAACTCTATGAACTGTCAATTTAACTGAAGTGTACGGATTTAGGTCATAACTTCGATTGTTTTTCTTGACACATTTTCTACGTGCCAATCAATTACATTCTAGAACTTAGTCAGAATCACGATTTTCTTTATTCGGCATGAAAAATTTGAAATTTTAGTAGAATTTAGGCTCCACTATATTTTAAATTGGCTTTATGGCAACGTCAAAGCCTCAATTTGTATTTGGATAGAATTAATTTTATCGAATCTTGAATCGGTCTAGGATTTGAATTACAACCAATTACTTTGAAATTTAAGGAGATTGAAAGTTTTGTCAAAATCGTGTATGAAATTTTTTTCTTTTTTTCTTTTTTTTTTTTTTTTTTTTTTTGTAAGATTTGCTCCCAAATTTATTTGAATAAATTTGCTTCATTTTTTTTTTTTATTGGTTGAGCTTGAAGTTGAATATAGTTCTTTGGGACGAAATTTATATGGGGAAGGACAAATTTGGCTAATCGCATAAATTTACATGGAGCAAATGTTACGTGGAATAATTCAAGGTCAACTTGATTTTTTTATTTTTAAAATCAAGTTTAAATCTTGTTTGAATGAGAATATGGTCAAATTTTGATGAGAAAATTTAGGCACCACCTTTAACCGAATTAGCCCAAATCTTGCAAATGGCTATATATAACAGAATCTTGGAATTTATCAAACTCATTTCATGAGACTTGAACTAATTTAGCAAAGATCACGACAATACATTTATGTTTATGTTAAAGATCAATATCATAAATAATTTTCAATTAGTTTCATTGTCTTTAATTTATACAATAGGTAGTTTTCAATTAATGTTGTATATAGACTTCAATAAGTACAACAAATATATTGTCATTGTTAGTGATAATTTTCTAATGATAAACAGTTTTAAATCAGGGTCATCAATAATTTTCAATTAGTATAATGAATAGTCTTAAATTTGTGTCACTAATTTTCAATCATTTCTACAAATTGAATTCATTTCCAAATTCTCTTCAACTTATTCTCACCCAAATTCTCATCATCTACTAAAAAAGAAAAACTGATTCCACTTCTAAAATCTTCTGATCATCCATTTCTAAATCCACCATTCTAATCTTTTTAATACATTTTTTTTTCAGATTCCAGATGAAACCTAACGTTTTTGAACCTCAAACACTCAATAATATGATTTCAATAATTTAAACAAAAACACTATACAATATGAAAAATAAAAATAGATTGTATTCAATTTACTTTAACTAGTTGGAATCATAGTGAAATAACAACAACAAAATAAAATAAAAAAATGAATAGCCAGATAAATACCTTAAAACGGCTTTGAACCTCAAAGAGTAATCGGAAATCGAACCTCAAAGAATCTAAAAAACTAGTATACTTCTAGCAAATCTGCAAATAATGAACAACATTATTCACAACACCGAATTATTGTTCATTTTAATAATTCTTTTATGATATGAAATTTCAGACAAAACTATACCAAAAAATTTAAAAACTATAATTCTGATACCACTCAAACCATTTATGTCACTCCATACTAAATCAATTTAACTTGAGCAAATACACCAAGTGTTTTTATATATTTATTTATTTATTGTTGATTTTCAAACTCTTTTTATAGTGTTTAGAGCCTATTGCTAGAGGTGTTCATACAATTCGAACCAACCCAACCCAATTTGACGGGTTGAGTTATGGGTTAAGTTGGGTTCAAAATATTGAAATTTTCATGGGTTGTGTTGACTGTTTGGTTAAGGGTGGACTAAAATTAACCCAACCCAACCCATTCGAATTTATTATTTAATTTAAACAATATTTTTTTGTACCTATAACATACTTATTATGTTATATAATTATTTAGATTATAGGGGATTTTTTATGTATAACAAAAACTGGCTAACAAATTGCATCTATAGCACAAAATTGAAAATAATTGCACATATATCAAAATTCTGAGTGATTGAACTCAATCGAACTTAAACAATAACTGGTGATTGAACTCAATCAGTTGAGCTCAATCACTTAACAAACTGATTGAGTTCAATCTCTAGTTATTGATTAGGTTCGATTGAGTTCAATCACCCAAAATTTTGGTATAAATGAATTTTTGATAAAAATATGCTATAATTCTAATAGAGAGCCCTAAAGTTGGTATACATAACAAATTTTCTAGATTATAGGTATATTTATATTATTTAATTATTATTGTTATACATTTATTTTTCAATATGTTTTTTTTAATTTTTTCAAGTCTTTATAATGACCATGATAAAAACATATACTAAATTATGTCATCTCTTTTTGTTGGTTTTAATTATATATTTGTCTTTTTGTTGGTTTTAATTATATATTTGTTTTAAGGAAGTCGAATCATGTCATCTATTTTTATTATTTTAATTATCTATTTGTTTTATGTTATATAGTTGAGATATTTTATATGAACCATGATAGTAATACTAATAATGAGTGAGTTTGATGGAATGTTTTTAATATTTATATCATTTCATTAACTTAATGTGATAATGATTACAAATTGTATTTTGTTTATGTATAAAGTATTACTAATTTAATTAAAAATTTATACATATTTACACTAAATTGATGAAGCCAATGACCCAACATAGTCTAACCCGAAAATATAGAGTTGTGTTGTCTTTTTAATTGGATTGGATTAAGTTGAAAAAATGACAAACCCAAAAATTTGAATTAGATTCAAAATCTTTTCAATCCAACCCAACCTATGTTCACTCCTACCTATCTGCTATCACCACATTTTGGATATATTGCACTTATATGAGACAATATTTTTGTAATAGAGGTTGCCAGTTTACTCTTATAAACACATTTTGGATATATATTTACCTTATTAGCTTTCTGGGAATTTCAGATTCCTCTCTCAAATTTTGCACTCACAGATCTTGAATCTCCCATTTCCATGGCGAATGCCTGGAAACGAGACAAACCCCCCAAATTACTCTCCCCCATTCCCCTGTTCCTGCTCTTCTCTTTCTCCATCCTCGTCGTCTTCCTCTTCCTCTTCTTCAACAACCCAACCCCCCCTCCTCTCCAATCCACCCCCACTTTGAGCTTCTCAATCAAACCCCACTTTCCCTTCCGCTCCATCTCCCCCTTCGACTGCTTCAAATGCCCTCAATCGCACCCGGTCGTCGCCAACCTCGTCGAAGGAGTCCCCCACCCCTTCCTCTTCTCCATCGCCGATCTCGGCACCTTGCCCGATAAGCCCCACAAGAACCTCGTCCGCCTGCTCAAGGGGAAGCCCTTCCGGAAGCCCGACATATCCGTCACCATCCAGGAGGTTCTGGAGAGGATGAAGGCCCATTCCAGAGGTGGGTTTGTGGTTGATGTGGGCGCCAATGTGGGGATGGCGAGCTTCGCGGCGGCGGCGATGGGGTTTCGGGTTTTGGCGTTCGAGCCGGTCTTTGAAAATTTGCAGAGGATTTGTGATGGGATTTACCTTAATAGAGTTGGGGAATTGGTCAATGTGTTTGAGGCTGCTGCATCAGATAGGCTTGGGAATATCACTGTTCATAAGGTATTTTCTGTTTTTTTTTTTTTTTTTTTGGTTTCTTGCTGCTGAACATATAGATATAGCCTTGTTTGTGATTAGATTTGACTAGATTTTGAAATCTTCTCTGTTAATAAATATTTTCTGGCAACAAAATTGTATCCTTTTTCTAGAGCAAACTGGGTTGGTTGACACTAACGAAGATTGAGAATCAACTTAATCTAGCATTTGGTTAATTTAATTGTATCTCCATGATGCCACCTACCTAGGAATTAATTTTTTATGGGTTTCCTTGGCATCCAAATGTTGTAAAGTCAGGCAATATGTCTCGTGACATTAGTTGAGGTGCGCGAAAACTGGTCTAAATAGTCACGAATATGAAAAAAAAAATTTGTATCCTTTTTCGTTTAATACTCGCAAAGTGAGGGTTTCCACCTTGGGGTAGTAATGTGTATTGTGTACTTTATCCACCATGTTATGAGCAAATATAATACATTAGAAATTTGTGTTCTATGGTCTTGGATTTTTTATTTTTTTCTCTATATGTCTACATATTTCTCTCCCAAGTGACACTATTGGTTTAGGTCTGTGCTTTGAGTAACCTTTGCTTAGAGTTCGCATGTATAAGAAAAATTCACATTTTTTACTATTAGGTGTTCTTAGTGTAATATAACTTGGTCATATTGTGGATGAAAAATACTGGTTAGTCTATCCAAGTTATGTATATCACTGTGAAAACGTGTCCGCTTTGGTTTGGTTAGAGTGTTTGGAGGTCAACATCAATATGTGGTGTATTTTTTTTTTTTTGATATCCGTAAGTGTTCAGGTCAGCTTACACGGACCTCGACTATTCTCACAAGACATACCGCCTGACCCAACAACATTCAAGAAAACCCATAAGAAATTACTTCCTACGTGACAATGGATTGAACTCACCCATCACGTTTTAGTTACCGATGTCACTCTTGACCACTAGACCACTCCTTAATGGTTTAGGGTTGTGAGTCAAACACGTTCGAACTTTATAATGATATCTCAATATTTTACGAACATCGAAAAAGATCGTAATAATATCTCTAATTCTTCCCTATTAATAACATCCATTACCATACATTAGTTGTGATTTTACTAGATTGGAGGTTGTTTTTGTAGCCTGTAGGTTGCCTCCCTTGTTTTGTTGGACTGTTTTTTGTTCTTTCATCTGTCTCATCTCACGATGAAAACATAATTCATTATAAAAAAATATAATTAACTGGTTGAATGTCACGGTGCCTCAACAACCCATTTAGGTGTTCTACACGAATAAAGTCAAATAATGAGTTAGTTTTGATGACCAACAACTATAGTAGGGCATTTGGTCAGGTATATGTAAGCTATTCTTAGTACGAAATAAAAACCTATGTGTATTTAGATTTCTCTTTGAAACTGAAATGATGGCAGAAAACATCATCTAAACTTAGTTTTTTCATGAGTATACACCATGAGTTTTACTGGCAGCCAGTGTTTCAAAAAGCGTAAGGCGCAATGACCCTCTGGAGCTTGAGGCGCAAGGCGCACCAAAAGGCGAGGGCTTTTTTACTTAAGGTGCACTATATAAAAGAAGACAAATAATTTATATATTTGTGTGTATACACAATAAAAAACACTTTTCATGGACATAAATGAAGTTTTAACCAAGAATAATATACAAAACATACATAATATTAAACTATCAATCTTCAGGCGCTTTGAATGGCCTATTACAAGGACTTAAAGCACAAAAAGCGCAAAGGAAATAAAAAATTCCATGAGACGCGCGCCTTTTGGTGCCCGTGGCTTCACGTAAGGCGTAATAAGGCGCGCACCATATTGGGCGAGGCGCTAGAGGTGGGACTTGAGCCTAGGCGCGCCTTTAAAAACACTGCCAAGCATAATGAAACATGATTGGATACACCATGACTTTGCTTTTCTAATGAAAGGGTGGCATTGTCCCGAAGGGTCAGTCTCGTTGGTTGAAGCTTGGGACTTTCCAAGCCATGCCTCCTTGGAAGTTTCAAGTTCAAGCCCCGTGAGCTTACTTGTAAAATTCCTTATTGTCACTCGGGTCTGAGTCTTGGATGGGCGCGGGTGCCCCCGGAGATTTCCCCGTTTCAAAAAAAAAATAAAAAAATAGAAGGGTGGCTTTGGGGCTTCCTAATCTGGTTCCATTTTTGGTAAGTTTCTTTTGTAATATTTATATGATGCACTGATCGACTTTTACTTGTTACGTACCTAGTTGGTTGGTCGGCTCGACAACAGTGCTGTTTCAGCAACTGGTGCAAAGTTGGCATTCAAATCGAATGAAGAAATAGCAGTTCAAGTGAAGTCAGTTCCTCTAGATGAAGTAATTCCAGATTCGGAACAGGTGCTTTTAATAAAAATCGACGTTCAGGGATGGGAATATCATGTGCTAAAAGGAGCAAAGAAAATTTTGTCTAGAAAGGGGACTGAAGCCCCATATCTGATCTATGAGGAAGATGAAAGGCTGCTAAAAGCAAGTAATAGCAGTTCAAGGGACATCAGAGAATTCCTTCATTCTGTAGGTTACCATCATTGCACTCAGCATGGTACAGATGCACACTGCACAAAGACTGCTTGAAACTCTTTTGCATAATTTGCACTTGGATTCAATTCTCGCAAAGAAAACTCGAGTTGTCTTGGACCGTCTCGCTCGATGATAAAAACATTTAGTATTATAGGGACTGCCTTGAAAAAGAGCCATGCCATTCTCTTCCATCTCAACTGCCAGATGAAGGAGGATGCAGCAAGCAAGCATCGAGGATGAATCGAACTCTATCGATTTTTTCTCTTGCCATCCATGTGGATTGTTTTTGTTTTTTGGTTCCTGACTCTTTGTTTAAGCATTCTTGAGCTTGTTGCTAGTTGATTTTGTAGATGATGATAACGTTTAGTTTTCCCCCCTTAGATTCAAAACTGATCTTAACCTGTGATAAAAGGAAACCAAAATGTGATATGGTAAGCTGTGACTGTATTTTTCTGTGGTTCAGAATTCATTATTGTTATAACCCTTTTTGCAACCAAGAATAGTAACCACAGGCTTAAGTTTCAGATGAGATTTAGCTGGTGTTCCTAATAGTATCCACAGGCCTAGACAAGAGTATCTTCCGAAATCTATACATAAGGTGATAGATTCAATCCATGGTGGTCACCTATCTAGAAATTAATTTCATACAAATTTTCTTGACATCAAATGTTGTAGGGTCAGACGGTATGTCCCGTGACATTTGTCGAGGTGCGCGAAAGCAGGCCCTGATAGGCACGGATATAAAAAAAAAATCTATACATGAATTTTTTGGAAGTTTGATTCAAGAAAGTTTATAAACCAATACTGATTTAAAACGATGCAAAAAAGAAAAAGAAAAAAATAAAGAAAGAGAAAAAACTGTCATGGATTGGTTTTTCAACATGTTATCAATGAACAAAATTTTAGAGCTCCAATCTGAAGCTGTTGTGACCCGAAGATTTACAAAACGATTTTCAGAGTAGTAGTAAACTTTGTTACATTATCAAACAATTTTGTATGTTCTCAATAGTATGAAGATATATATTTTAGGATTTGAGTGAGATACGACAATCCATAAATTAAATGGCCTAACTATGCAATTGAAATTATCAAAGATCAACCATATGAATTGTAAGGTTGTTAAAGTAGATGAGGTAGTATTTGTTGAATTTGTGAGAATGAGGTGGAGACAACCTATAAAAAATGTGTGAAAAGTATAAAAAAAACAAGTAGAGGAGAGGAAAAAAAAATTAAATTTGAAATAGCAGAAAAAAAGCGAAAAAAAAGAAAGGAATATGAAAACAAGTATTTTAGGTCCGATAATTATTTGATTTTTTTGTTTTTGGTTTTTGAAATTTAAGCCTACAACAACTATCTTATCATATGTTTATATTAAAAAAAAAAAAAAAAAAAAGTAACTTCTAAAAGCTTTAGGCTTAAATTTCAAAAATCAAAAACAAAAATAGAAAATAGTTATCAAATGGGGCTTGACTCTTCCAAGATTCAAACCCGTGACACTAATGTTACTAGTTTACAATCAATCAATGAAACCACTGCGCCTCTTCCGACTGATCTTTATGGAACAACAAATATGATTCAATTTGAAGTTTTTTTTGATTTTTTTTTTAGTACAAGAAGATAATTGGTCTACGGTTCAAATGTCCATATTATAGGAAAGAAGTGGTTTTGTTTTAGTCCAAGGGTTTGAACGAGTGACTAATTAAATTCGAGGATAAATCGTTTCGAAGAAAAAGAGAATGATAAGGATCAAGCAAATATGTCTACACATTGTGAAGAGTCGAATGCACATATTCATTCAAAAGACAAATGAATATCAAAATTCAGACTTATTCACAACATTATTTCATTATGTACCTATTATATTCTTGTATTCTTGTATTTTGTTTTAAATAAATAGGAGTTGAATTATAAATTAGATTGGTGAAGGGTAATTTATGTTTGAATAAGAGTTAAATTACAGACTAAATTAGTGAAGGGTTGTGTCCTTTCATAGTGATTATTCTATTAGTATAAATATGGATGTGCTTTTGTACATTGTAGAAAAAGTTGAAATTAAATGAAATTTCATAATTGAATGTAAGCATTATACTTTATTTGTATTCTTGCGTTTAAAATACATATTTAAAACTTTCAATCTAATCTAATTACGAGTTGTTTTCCATAGTCTAGAGTTGTTCACCGCAGGGCGGATCTAGAGTTTCTAATTGGGGGGGGCCAATTTTTTCGATAGATATCTTGTATAAAAAATAATGAAAAATAAGAATGTGCTCGATATATAAAAAAAATAAAAAAATAAAAAAGAATAGAGACTTAATGCATCATGTATAATTTAATGATTAAAGATTACGAGTTCAAATATTTATACTTTATTATTATTGAATTTAAAAAAAAACGAATGGAAAAAATATATATATTTTTTTAAAAAAATAATAATTATAAAAAATATAGGTAAGTATAATTAAATATAAAGAAAAAACACTTCAAGAATAGAGAGTCATAGAAACTAACTAAAAATATATATACATCCATTAAATAAATAAAATAAAATATATAAAAGAAAAAATATAGTGCATAAATAAGTATTTGTTGAGAAAAAAAAAACGAAAATATTAAAATATTAACAAAAACAAAATGTATAACTGTATACATAAAGGAAAAGATACAACCTTTAACCAAAAAAGAAAAAAGAAAAAAGAAAAGAAGTGGGCGACTAAAATAATTGGAAGAAGGTTACAAAATATGATTAGGGAAATAAAGAAAAAGAATAAATGCGTTTTCCAAAGTCCACTAAGCCACTGCATTATATGTAAACTCAATGTATATTCTAAACTAAAAATAATTAATTTCAGAATTTTGTAAAAGGGCGTGGATATGATACAATAGGTATATTCTATTAATTATAGGTTAAATTATCAAACATATCCTTAAACTTTCACATTTTTGTCAAACTTATCCTTAAACTTTAAAAAGTTTCAAAAGTGCCCCTAAATTTTACAAAACATTTCAAAAATATCCTTACCGTTAATTTTGGATGAAAACTGTTAAAGTTTTGTTTCAAAAATATCCTTGAACTTTAAAAGGTTTCAAAAATATCCTTGATCTTAAAGAAAAACATAAAATTTAAATAATTTAGCTTTACAAATATTTGAATTTAATATGTCAAACTTTAATTGAGGTAAATCAGCAATTTTCAATGACTCATACATTTATGTTTCATTTGTAACCTTGTAATTTATTTAAACTTTTGAGTTTTTTATTATCAATCGCAAAAATAAATTTTGAAATTTTAAAGCGGTTAAAATGAACAATACAATCATACAACGCCCAATCTAAACATGTTAGGGTTGGATTTGGTTGTTCTATATATATAAAGTTGGAAGTGTTGGAAGATTGATCAACCTAAAAAGTGTAATTGATCCAAAAAATTCTTCTAACACAATCAGACCAGATACACCCCCTAACCTACATAGTAAAATAAACTTTTTTATCTGTGTATTTTAACTTTTGATATTTTTATGTCAATATTAATGGTTATTTAATTAAATTAATTTCTTAATATATTTATCTGATGATTATTGTTATCATTTTACCTCTGTTTTTACTTTTTAGATGCATAAAATTATTAAAAAGTCATTCAATGATAACTTAAACTAACTGTCTTACCATGTTTTTGTCTATATGTTATTGTCCATTGCAACGTGCTTTATATTTTCAAATTTAACACAACTATCTTATCATATATATATTTTTTAATTTAGATATCTATCTCTCACCTATATTTGTAGAAACCAAACAAAAATTTGAAAACAAAAAAAAGTAGCTTCCAAAAGTTTGTTTTTGTTTCTAAAAGTTCGTTAGTATTCACCTACTTTTTTAGGAAAGATGAATATATTATAGGAATGGTAGAACACATTGTAGTAAATTTGAGTGAGAAAAGACTTAAATTTCAAAAACCAAATGATTATCAAACGGGCCTAAATTATTTAAAGTTTGTGTGTTTTTAAGACCTAGAGTATTTTTGAAAATTTTCAAAGTTCGGGGGTATTTATGAAACAAAACCTTAACGGTTTCCATCCAAAACTAACGGTAAGGGTATTTTTGAAACATTTTGTAAAGTTTAGGGGTACATTTGAAACTTTTCAAAGTTTAGGGATAAGTTTGAAAAAAATGTGAAAGTTTAGGGGTATGTTTGATAATTTAGCCTTAATCATATTATTAACAGAGGTTTCCATTTATTTTTATTTTTATTTGTAATTCAATTTTGTGTAAATTTGAAGTTTTTATTTGAGTAAAGTTGGAGGAGGGGATTACAAATACCGATTCCAAGGACCGAACATGTGATACTGATGTTTAACTGGTTTACAACCAAATAATAAAATCATTACGTCACTCATCCATTCGATATGCAAATTTAAAGTTGAATTGAATTGTTATGGCGGTAGGAAAAGCAATCATATTTGTTAGGAAGACCCATTGACAAGCCCAATGTTGTAGTCCAAAGAACCATTTTTCTCTTTTAAATTAGGTTTATGGTTGTAAGTTTGTTAAAATAGTAATTCCTTAGTCAATATTTTCTGTTGGTATTTTATCTTTATTCTATGAGTTTTTCCCCTCTTCACTTCTCTATATATTTGAGAGATTTCTTCTTTCTTCTGTGTGATTCAAAATCTTAATTAATATAATTTGCAGAGGTTTTCTCCCTGAGTTTTTTATTTGTCCATTTGATTTATTTAAGTATATTTACCGACATATAAAGATAATATTTTGCTACATAAATAACATATCGTTAGTCAAAATATTCATCCTTTTATATATATAAATTTAATGCATTATATATATGGTACATAATTATTTTCATATATGTCGGTAACTATATATATATATATATATAGTATTTGTACTACAATAAAATTGGGATGAAATTGGGGCATAGGAAAAGACGGGGAAAAATGGTATTCAGGGGTCAAAAATTTAAATTTATTGTCAAACGGGGTCCAAGTTCAAACTTATTGCAAAATGAGATTTTTTTTTTGTCGCGTCTTTCAGAAAGACGCGATCAATGATCAAACGGTTTCTGTACAGAGGAAAGTTGGGTCGCGTCTTTCTGAAAGACGAGACCCTCAAAAAAAAAAAAAAAACATTTCCACCATCTTCACAAAACCCAAACTCTCCCACCCCCTCCCTCTTTTTTTTCCAAAAAGTTGT
>JBBMEF010053140.1:0-12512 GCA_037832685.1 Sicyos baderoa
GAAGTGTTTTGCGTGAAAAAACCTCTTTTAACTTAATGGGCCTTTTGGTAAATTTACCAAATACGTTTCTATTTTCTTGTATAAATAAATATCTTTATAAAATATGATATACATGGAATTTTTTTGCTCTATTTTGCTATACATGTAAATCCCCCTTTAAAAAATATATACAAATATATGAGTACTAAAAAAGTACAAAATATTGATCTTGTGCATAGGGTAGTTTTGCAATTGAGCATTTTTAGTAAGAATTAAAAAAAAACTATTCACCATCCATGGTAGAGAAGTCAAGAATAAAACCCTAGCCATGGTCCAAGAATAAAGGCTTGACCTAGAGGCATGTAGAATTAATTTCCCTGCCCCAAAACACACGTACACTTCTTGGTGAAAAAGAACTAACGATTCAAAATCAACTCCAATGTCAAAGTACACAAAACTAAAGTCACAACATTAGGAAAACTGAAACACAATTAAAAAAAAGATTAGTACATTATGAATCTCCATTACTGAGAGAGAAATTATAATTCTCATGTTCAATCTCAGAAGCAGGGTCATCATCTTCATCAAAAGAGTGCATCCCATAAGGTGCATGGCCATATCCAAAGGCTTTGATGTGATCTTTGAGAGACCTTTTGTGCTTAAAATCAGAGCCACAAGTGCAATGCCAGAGCTTCCCACAGTTCTTCTCATGGGTTCTCCAGTCCCCTCTCACAGCAAAGGCTTTCCCACATTTGGTGCATGCAAATGGCTTGTTTCCATGCTTTCTTTTGTAATGGGTTTGAAGGGTTCTGAAGTCTTTTAGTGGCCTTGACCTTGGATGGTCTATGTTGTTTCTGCACCCTGGGGCACAGCAGTAACATGGTAGCCTTAGCATGCCTGTGGGTTGTGCTCCTCTTAGTGACTGTGGCCCTTTTCTGTATTCAGATCCATGCCCCCACATGTGCATCTGCACATACACGCGTGTCCTTACATATCAATATGAATGTAGCTCGATAGTTAAGATATTGATATTCATAATTGTCCAGACCAATTTACGCACACCTCTACTATTATCACCATGAATATTGAACCATCAACTCTAAGTTATTTAAGGTCTTTTGTAACAACTAGATTACTTCATAATGGTTGCAAACCAATTAATCATCAATAAAATTTTTAAATCAAGACAGTCAACAACTGTGAGAATGAGCATATAATTCAGCTGCTAAAATATTATTAAACCCTAAGTTGTAAAAAGTCATGGGCATATATAACCTCAGAGCTCAAGGCACATCACTTAGCAGTCTAGAGCTAGAATTCTTATTGAACAGAGACAAAGTATTTTTTATAAAAAGAATTTGGATTCGTCTATCTGCAAATAGTCATTAGACCTAAACAATTTACTCTACTACATATGTGAGCATTCGCGGGTTTCAAACTTGAAATTTTACAATGAAAAATTCACTTGTAGATTTCGAACTTGAGATTTTCAAAGAAGCATATCATGGAGACCCCTAACTTTTACTAAGGAGGCTGCCAAACAAACTATTGGATATGATCTTGGGGAATGAATGAAAATTTAAATTATTTTATGTAAATATTTTGTATAAGCCTGTCCTCCTGATCTTTCCTTCTTTTTGTTGTGTTCTTTGAGTCTATTTTAGATTCTCTAATTAACCAAAATTTAAAATATAGTTTCAAAGATTTGAATGAAGGGGTATTAAAATAAATATATAATCCAAGTTCCACACTTTAGGAATACTTTCAGTCATCAAAAAAAAAAAAAAAAAAAAGTTATTGAACTGAAGGAATCTGATCACAAGTTAATTTCTTTTGTTATATATATTCTTCTCCATATCATAACTCTGAGTTGTTTTTAGGCAAAAGGGTTCAGGAGTTTGAACTTAATAAATGATATCCGACCTCCTAGTCAATTACAGTAGTCAAAGGGCATATTTGGAAAAACAAATGAATTTACTTTTATTTGGAATTGTTCGGACCAAAAAAAAAAAACACATGACGAATTTGACGAAAATGGGATGAAATTAATTTATAGAAAAAATAAAATGAACACACAGTAGTACATGCAGAAATGTTGAGATGATTTCATTTCACACGCAAGCCAAATATCACGAAATTCAAAATGGCTGCTGTGTGTTGTTCAATCACATAAAGAAGGGATTTCCTGATCTTATTCTGGGAAGATTTATTCTCATCTTTTGAAAATCCCCAAAACTAGAATAACCATGCACCAAAAAGATTATGTATCATCACTAATTAGGCCAACAATTTTTTTTTTTTTTTTTAAATAAATCAATGTAATCTCTTGAGGGAAAAAAGGGTCTAAAGTGTCTGCAAATATTCTCAATCCTAGTCACTACTGTAAGTTAGCAAGCAAAAGGCAAAGGCTGAAATCAGTGTAGAAATTTTCAAAAGAGCAAAAAGAAGAAAATTTTCTCTTTTTCAGAAACATTATCAGAATGGTGAAACAACAATAAAATTCAAAGAATCAATTTTTCTTCAAATTTTGTTTTTTTTTTTTTTTTTAAATAAAGAAATATACCTGCATGTTATTGTATCTGTTGAAGGTCTTGAAGCAAAGAGGGCAAGAAAATTGAGTTGGACCAATGAGAATCTGAGCAGGAGTTGGAATCCAATACTGGCCCTTGTTTAGTGCCCCACCATAATTAGGAACATGATCATCACCTTCTTCCAGTATTGTATCTGAGATTTCAGTTGAAGAAAGCCTCAAAATCAAATCAGATGAAGAAGAAGAAGAAGAAGAAGAATTAGAAGCTGTTGGAAGCCCTAAATGCAAAGCAACAGTAACAGTATCATCATCTTCTTCACAAAATGAGTGGTGATCTTGTTGTTGTTGATGATGATTATGTCTTGCTGGGCTTAAAGTTAGAAGGGGAAGAGCTTGAGGAGAGGAACAATTAGGAGAAAAGAATTCATGGGTTGATGAGTTTTGTAGGGTATTATTGTCATTATTATTAGAGAAAGAAAAAGAGAAGAGATCATAAGGAGAGAAAGAGTTAGAAGTGGTGGAAGAAGAAGAAGAGGAGAAGCAGTGGTATAAATTACCCAAAGAGCCATTGATGGAGTAGGGATCAGCACTCATGTTTCAAATGGTTAAGGGTTTAGGACTGTTTACAACTTTATATTATAAGAGAGAGGGAGATGGGAAGAAAAGAAAAGTGGGTGGAGATTAATAAAGAGGGAATTCCAAAGTGAGTGGAAAAAGGAACAAGGCCAACATCACTTACTAGAATGACTAAACAATGAACAAAGAAAACATGTGCCAACACAAAGAGAGAGAAACAGAGAGAGAGAAACAGATATCACAAGTCTTGGGATTTGAAAGAACAAAAGCAACTCATTCAACCGTGTGAAAATGGTATAATAAAAAACAACGTAACCCTCTTCCACATGGATATAAATTAAACCAATTCAAATACTCACTTTTCGGTTAGATAGTGTATATATCTATCTCAAAATTAATTAGTGATGAGAAGATAGTCTATCTATAAGTCTTCTCTTTTTTCGACGTGGGATCCTTACATATCCTCAAAATATGCTATCTCTTTTCCACTTACCAATCTTAAATCAGATTGATAGCGTAGACATCCATCTCAAAACTAATAAGTGATTTGAGGAATAGTCCATCTTTCTTATATATTTCTATGAGATTTCTATTCTTTTTTATGTGAGATCCTAACACCTCATAAATATCTTTATCATTATAAATTGAATTTATCAAGCCAAATGTTTTTTTAATTTACAAACTTTTATAAGATCATTAAGTCATATCATAATGGTTAACCTCCTCTTCTTTTTATAGCGTAGGTCCACTCGATCAAAATTATTAATATTGTTTGATGTTGTGCACAAATCAAAAGGGTCGGTAGCCTAGTGGTTTCATTGTTTAGTAAAAATCTAGTTCAATAACATAGTCACGGGTTTGATCTTTGAAATCGGTATTTGTAATCCCCTCCCTCCAACTTGTGCTTAAACAAAAATAATAATAAATTACCAAACAGAGAATTAGAAGTTCAAAATAATTTTATCAACCACTTCCAAAGAAGGTTTAAAATAGGCATAAACTAAGCTATAGGTAGTATGTACTAAATAAACTCTTAAATAAAGGAAGTATATTTCTCCAAAATATATATAGAGGGAGTACATATAATCTAATATGGTAAATGAGCCAAATAAATTACCTTAAACATGTATTTCGGTAAATAAAAAAATAAGACATTGAAGTCTAGTCGGAAATTAGCTAGTGAACTCAAAAAGGTTAGGGAGCACATTCTTGAAAACAAAAACCTTCATTACTTTTGAAGCTAAAATAACAAATTAAATCTTTACCGAAAGTAAAATTGAGGATCTCAAGACCTCTTAATATTATAACTTATAAAATAGGTTACTTATTTCTCTCGTCATAAATTAGTTTTGAGATTGAATCTCATGTTATTTTTATTGAATAGAATATTTGTTGGATAAAAGTTAATGTAAGTTTTTAATGTATATTTAAATATGGTTAGTGAGTTTTTAATTAATGAGTTAATTAAGAAATTAGTGGACCTTAATTTCGGAATTAGTTGAAAACAGTTTTGGTAAATGAATAGCCAATAATGGATAAATGTTGTAGACCAAGTTTTGTAATAGGGCTATAAATATAATGTTTATTTCATTGTGAAAAATAGAGTAAAAACAAGTGAGAAAGCAAGAAAAAGTTGTAGAGAAAGAAATGAAGAAGAGTAATTTTAAGAGAAACCCAAATATCTCATCTCTCCGGTCACGAAGCAAAAGCTAAACGACTGTTTTATTTGTATTTTATTCACCTTTCGAATTTTACAATATTCGTAAATTCAAATGAATATTTTATTCAATAAAAATAATAGAATCTGATTTAAGATTGGTTAATCAAAAGTGACATGTAGAAGTTGAAAAAGTAAACAAAATATATAATCTAATAACATATATAGTAATTGACTACCAATGGTTTAATTCCCGACACACGTTCATTGGCTTCGAGCCATTATATTTGAAGGCTTGATTGAAGTTCACGTGAGCAAAAGACAACAATAGAGAAATGAAAATGAAATGGGAATAAAAAACCAAACTCAGTAGTGTGTTGGAGAGTGTATTTGGGAGACCATAATCCCATTTGCCAGAGTAGAGAGACGGCGACTTTTTGTAAAAACACAAAGTGGTGGGGAAAAAACGCAAATTTTAGAAATTGAGGGACTTCGGGAATCAAATATTAATGTGTTTTTCCACTTTTAATATATGTGAAATTAATTAATATTGTAATTGTGGAGGCCAACATTTGCTTTGGTGGTCACGTCCTGGTTTCCTGGTCGGCTAATTCAACTGACCTTTGTCCCCACAATTTCCACTGTTTCAAAACCACATTCCCATTAATGACTTATTTGGCTTATTCTTCATTAATGGTTTATGAATTTTGTATCCCTTTTCTTATTATTTCATGATCTCCCATGGTGAAACCAGACATGTCTAGCTAGCTATCCATGTCTAGTTCGTTAGCCAAGGTTTTTAAATTTTGTGTTTTTTGGACATGAGGGGTATCTGAAAGTGACTTTGTAATTCCTCTGTGTAATCTATTGTATATGCTCTTTTTATTTACTTAAATTGCCTAGCTAGCTACCTTTCTCCTCTCTTGTTTCATAAATAGCAACATGGAAGAATTAAATAACAATTCATAAAGTTGTGAATGATAGGTTTGGTCTCTATAATGAAGTACTACGATCTTAATTTGCTGTATTAGGTGCAGTGTTTAATGAAAATTTAGTGTAAATATTTGGTTTAGTTTTTGTTCGAAAAATATTGTTGAAGTGTATAAATGAAGCTTGTTTTTTAATTATTAATTATTAATTTTTTTATTTTGGAGAAAGATACATTAGAGGCCAGAGGGTATGCAAGAAGCAAGCTGGCCTCGAAAAAAAAAAAAAAAAAAAAGCAAGTCTTGAGAGCCGATAAACTGAATACGTTCATAAAAAATAAGTAAGAAAAAGGTTCTCAAATAAACGGAATACATAAAACATAAGTAAGAAAAAAGTTCTCATATTTAGGGCAATAAGTCATAATCTCTTTTTTTATAAAAAATCGATTTCAGGCACCAAAAGGCTCTATTAAGCTAGCTTCTTAATTGATATAGTCTAAATATGTTTTGAAGTTACATGTACAAATTGTTTTACACTAAATAGTGAATTATATACACTAAATTGTTATCCAGTAAAATTTGAAAATTGAATAGTTGTAAATGTTATTCGGAAAATATAAAGGTATTTTTTTTAACCCAACAACATGTTGGCTTTTTGGCAACTTATCTCAAATTAATTAATTAATGTTTTGGTGATAACAAACACCAATTTTTTTGTACGGATAGTTTTGGAGTTTTTAAGTGTTTTTTATGAAGAGTTTGAAGAGACGATTCCAATGCATTTTGAATCGCTCAAATCAAAGTTAAAATGAAGAAGTTATGAACAAATGAAGATTGGAAAAAAATCGTTTATGAAAAAAAAAAAGTGATATTCATTTTGCTATTGTTTCTTTCAAACCAAAACCTTTTTAATCTTATCTACGTTCAATCTCACTCATATATCACTTTATGTCTTAAATCTAATGGTCATTATTCATCATATCTTCATCAAATCTCGTTCTTCGATCATTTTGCGCTAAATCCAACAGACATCTTTAGCTTCTCTCCAATAAATTCATAGCTTCAATAACAACATTTCTACAACAACTATCTTATTCAAAACAACTCCAAAAAATTTGATTTATTTCACACGTTCTTGAATCGGCGCATTACAAATTTTATGAAAAAACTGTCAACATCAAACTTGCGAATCTTTTCTACGAGAGGTACTTTGAGAGAGTTATTTTTACTTTATATTTGGAATTTGTATAAAGGTTTGAGTACACCTTGGGTTGTGAGAAAACATAATTGGTTTATTCTTGAACTAGTAAAAGAATTTGAGTTTCTCTTTAGCCTAGAAAAAAAAGGGTTGAAGTGGTTTAATCTTGGACACAGTAAAGGGATTGAAGTTTCTCTTTAGCCTAGGAAAAAGAGGGCCGTGTAGGTTTGATTCTCACCCTCAAGAGAATCATCTAGTAAAATATCGAAAGAGGAGCCTTTGGGAATGGATTAGAGATTTTCGAACCACTGTAAAACTTTGGTGTCTCGTCATTCCTTTCTCTTACTTTTCGCTTGCGTATTAATATGTTATTATTAGGTGTGTAAAACTAGATCTAAAGCTTCACTCAGATCTGTACAGCCTGGGATTTCAGAACGACACTCAAAGATGGTTTGGGCCATTATTGCTTTTATTGGATTTAAAATTAATTATTCTCGTTTCTTAACAGGTTCTTTCTCAATATGTTATGAATTGTGGAGTTCGTTCGAGATTAAAGAGTTTAAAGAATTTAATTGTGATTTTCGGTGGTGTTGGAGCCTTGTAAATAATTGGAGAAAATTAGAGAAATTATTTATCCTTTGTTGGGACTCGATCATTGGCTTGTAAGTGGTGGTTTCGTAGAGAAATTAAAGAGAAAATAAAATAATTATAGGTTCGCAGTGTGGGACTCGAAGTTATGATTTTTGGTGTTTAATCATGATTTAAAGTAAGGAAAAATGGATTAAATTAATTAAACAAAAAAAGGGTTTTGGCTTCCATTGATCGATTGTTTTCGGTTGTCGTCAGCAGAGAGTTACAGAGTTATGAGTTTTCCATCATTTCTCCTTTCCTCTTCGCCAGTTTTCTATCCTTAATTATAAATCATTTTCTGACGAAAATTTCCTAAACGATTTCTGCCAAAATTTCAAATCATATTCTGCCAATTCTAAAATTGTTTTTCTGCCGGAAATTATAAATCGTTTTTCTGTCGAAAATCCTCAATCGATTTCTGCCTAGAATTTACAATCAATTTTTGTCGCACACTGATCATCGAATTGTGCCGGAAAGCTAGACATTGTGAAAAGGTCTCGAAGATTCAAATCGTTTTCTGCTGAATACTCAAAACGGTTTTTGCAGATTAGTGTTCTGCCGTTCAGGTTTTTGGGTAAAATCTTTTCCTTTTTTTACTATTCTATAGAATAATATTTTATTAATTGTTAATTAATTTATTATAATTATTTATTTAGGTTGGGATTAGCTTGATTCTGCAACTCAAAGAGAAAATTACTGTTATCTGTATTATATTCCCCAGGTAAGGATTTCTTACTGGGGTTGTGTGAACCGTGCGTTAATACATTGATTGCTAAATGTGTGTTTGTTTCTGATTATAAGCATTTATAGTGGATAGGATATCTGTTTTCTCGAGTTCTGGCTGGCATGATTTATTGAATTCTTTCTCATGTTAGTACCGTGCTAGGTTGATTCTTTACTGGCATGTCTGATTTACAATTATTGTTCTGAAACTCGTAGTACCATGCTAGGTGCATTCCTCGTGTTGAGCACGTATAAGCATGTCGTAGTTACCTAGCCTTAATTTCGAACTTGTTAGGAGTCATCATCCGGGCGAGGGTGCTTAACGTATATTGTCCGGTATGCAGGTACGCGCGAGGCAGTACTCCGTCCCTGATCCGTCGTCATGGTTTAGCTAATCGTGACAGCAGCCTAGTCCACAGTTTTTGGGTGAGGGTGGGAGACTGTTAAATGTCCCAAGGGTCGGGAGGATGACGAGGCTTGTCCCATCCCCGGCAGTCGACACAATCTCAGCGTGTCGGCAGTAGCCCAAGACTGTCGCCTGAAATGGTAGGACCGATCCTTTGGTGTAAGCCTACCTTGGACGGATCCTAGCTACAGCTTGCGGTGCTACATGCTGACTTAGATGGGTGCCGAGGTCTCGCACCACTATTGTTCAGTGACACAGGTCTGAGTCTTTTAGACATGAGTACCTGGACCAAGGCAGCTTGCCCTAGACCCAACATCTACCTGGTTTTCAGCAGCATGCGGTGTATTGCACACTCATTACAGTGCCGAGTGGAGAGCTCCCTCGGGATCTTGAGTTCAGTACACCCGCAGTTCCCAGTTAAGCAGTTGAGCGTAGGCCAAGGCCGTGGTTCTCGAGCAGTTGAGTTACAGGATAACTCTATGGAGTAAGACCGTAAGATGGCATCCGTACTGAGAAAGTGCTCTAGAAAGTTTAAGAAAGAGAAAGTGCTCTAGGAAGTTTAAGAAAGAGAAAGTGCTCTAGTTAGTGGTTGTGATTTTTGCATGTATGCTTTTAGCTAGATGATCAGTTTTAACGTATTGTACCCCGGTTGAGGATTCTTACTGAGTAATTTTTTGCTCACCCTTATTTTCTATGGTTTTCTCACCAGGTAACTTGAGACTGCGACAAGATGGCTGGGGAGGAGCTAGCTGATCATGGGAACCTATTGTTTTAAATCTCTGAGTCTTATTTATTTATATTTTCTTTATTGAACTCTAAATGCATGTAGACAGGGCACAGAGCCCTTAGGTGGTTTTAGAATGTTTATTCGGATTCTGTTTGTTTTCCGTTGAAATGAAATAAGGATGTTTGTTTTTAATAAATTCTCTAATTAGAGTTGTTTTTTAAATGTATTGCTTTGGAACAGGTGCTTGGAAACATGGACAGGTTTCAAGAAGTTTTTAATGTTAAAGGTTGATGATTGAATATTTTTATCTATCTGAATTCTATTTAGAATCTGAGTGACATTCTTGCATTTGTCATTTTAAAGCATGCATTGAGTTAAAGATCTAGGTTTATGACCGTTTTTGGGTCGGGTCTTTACAAGATCTGACGAGTAGTGATATTGATCGCACCAATTTGATAAAGAGTTCGTAGAGAGAAGGGAGAAGCCAAACGACTTGTGAAGACGTTTTGAGAGAAGAGAAATTTAATAAAAGGACTCTTAAAGAGTAAATGGGCGCACTAACCCTTATATACAACAGAGAAAGTAAAAGGGAAAATTATGACTAAGCTCCACATAGGATCCACATAGGCAAGAAATAAAAGAGTAAAGACCAATTTTCAACAGCGTGATTTTAGATTAACAAAACAAAGATCACAAATATTACTTTTAAAGAACTTAAAAAGTTGGCGAACCTCTTCACGCCCCTATACTATTGCCTTTTGATCCTACACAAAATTTGAGAGGAAATTTGAATCTCTAATCACATGATTATTAAGTTTAATAACATGTCACTAGAGCTCTGATCTTGTTGACGTATCAAAAATGCTTTCTAACCTAATAGTAAATAATAAATTGTTGAGAAAATGCGGAATATTGAGGAAGTCCAAAGCCTACCGTATAGCGAGGTGTTCGTCTTGGCTTCTCTCATGCGGAAATGCGAGATCAAATCGAACCAATAACGAACAACATCAGGTACATTGTATGATCGAAACCTCTTATTTTTCTTATTTCTTTCTCTTTTCTCTCTTTTTGAAACTGAACAAAGGGAAAAATACACTCAAGAATGTGCTAGAAAGTAAAGAGATAGAGAAAGGACATAGAGTTGACACAAGATGTAAGCGGTTCACCACAAATGGCTAATCCATTGTGAAGAGCAAGATTCAAATAGTCTTTACTAAGAAGTTTTCAAAGAGTACAAGTGGGTTTCTTGAGCTCTCAACTACAATCTTAATTCTGGAAAATACTTCTCTAAAGATACCTCAAATGAACTCATTCAGACATTCTAAGTCGTTGTACTATCTACTGCTAAGAACAGATCCTTATATAGAAGTTTTGTTACTACAAACCTGTAACTAACTTTCTGTTACGGATCCTAATACAGTATAATAAGTACGATATAAGTAAAACTATTTTTGTTTGATACAACTCCCTAAACTAAATAAAGACAGTGTGTATGGAACATACTAGTTACAACTGATCTTGATTTACGTTAACATAGATGCACGGTATTATTGTCAGCCTTTCCAAATAGAAGGTAAATGATTTATCTTCTTCTCTCAAGTTTGGTTATAATTATTGTAGTTTTTTTTTTTTTTTTGGAAGAAAATACTTCATTGAGATGAATATGCAAGATATATACAAGAAAATAAATTATAGTTAGCGTTGGTTGAAACCCCTAAATACACGAGTTTTAACTTTTTAGGTAGGATTGATAGGAATTTGCTACCTTCAAAGTTTTATCATCCTATTTTTGGGATTAAATCAACACACACAATTTAATTTAATTAATAATGAAAGAGAATGATGACGTGGCAATTCTATCTCCACATAAGCGAAGTGATAGCTCTCAAATAGAGCATAATTTAGGCTGAATTAATCTGCATTATTATTAAGTTTTAGAGTAAAGATGAGTGCGAAGAGAATAAGAATGCGCTTAATATGTAGAATTCTGCATGCATACATATTTTAGCATCACATTTACAATTATGCGGAAACATAAAGGAAAATGCACTAAAATATCACATTTTGCAGGATTATGCGAGAAAGAGAATCATGGAGCTGAAACGCACGAATGACAACAATCACGCATGACAAACATGCTGACATGGCAGTTTCCTTCGAGAAATGACATCGACAAGGAAATAATCGAGAGAATAAAATCAAACATTATAACAATGTCAATCAGAGGAAGCAAATCATGAGATTTCATTTATGAAGATTTTCCCGCTCGATCCGACTTGCCGACCAAGTAACTTCACACTATAAATATCCAGAAGAAGGTCGAAGTCAGGCGAGCTGATCGGATGGCTGAATAATTGAAGGATTAGACCGAATCACAGGAGGAAGTATCGGTTGTGTTGCGGAAGCTGATGACAAGGGGACTGCGCACTTTACATTCACATCAATTCAAACTTTTATTGCTTTATTAGGAGTAGTTGTAGTAGAAAAACAATTATGGATGAATAAAATCGGCTGGTTTAACTTCTACCTTGTTTTGAAACTATGATTGAGTTATAGGAGTATTTATTTACTTACATGATTAGTTGCATGTTAAGATCGAATGCTAATTACACTTACACTGCTATGCTTTATATGAACTCATGCGTCGTCTTGCTAGCCACGCATGAGTCTTGCAATATTTCGGAAGGAAGATGTGCATGTTGACCCAGTATGCTATGATAGGTTCTCTCGAATCGATTAAGGATGAAAATATGACTTCTCAATAATATTAACGATAAGACAAGTAAAATAGCATGCATACAGGGTTTTAACCGCTACCCTTTCGATATAGCGAAACTTCCTACTTCCCAAACCTCCCGATAATAGATTTAGCTACCTATACTTGTAAAGACATTTAAATTGACAAATAATGCAGTAATCATGCTTAACAATTGCTAAGAGAAAGATAAATACGTAAGCAGCAAAAACGAGTAAGGGATAGAAAAAGTCTAGATAAAATGCGGAACTCCGGTGAACTTCCGATTACAAAGCTAACAACGTCTTCAAGAAGAAAACTCTAACTAGGAATTACAACTTCTAAAACTCTGTAACGACCCGGGTTTTCGGTTCGTTATGAGACTCTTGTTTTGGATTGTAAATTATGTAAATAAAATAAGGATTT
>JBBMEF010053151.1:0-12512 GCA_037832685.1 Sicyos baderoa
GTTATTGATTGAACTCAATCAGTTGAGCTCAATCACTAAACAAACTGATTGAGTTCAATCACTAGTTATTGATTGAGCGCGCAATCACGCTATTCTAATAGAAGATCTAAAGTTGGTATACACAATAAATTTCCTTTTTAACTATCTAATTAAATTCAAATAAAAAAGTTATCTTCTTTAATTCATCTAAAATCAAACCAAGTTCTAAAGTATTTGGAACCAGTCTGTCCCGTGACTGTGGCTCCACGAAACCTAAGCCTAAACCCTAACCCTAACTCTTCGTTATCCCGTCCGGTGGCTGCGAAAGGAGGATCCGTCGAGCCCTTGCCGAGCTGCTTCGTCGGTGCAGTCTCATTCCTCAATTTCTCCATCTCTGGTATGTTGCTTTCTGATTTCCGCATAATCAAACTTAGCTCATGCGTCTGTTGTCGAGGATTCTGATTTTTATTTTATTTTTTTAAAATTTTCGTGACTTTCCGGACCAGCTTGCGCGCACCTTGACTAACGTCACGGGGCATACCGTCTGACCCTACAACATTTGGATGCCAAGAAAACCCGTAGGTATTAATTCCTAGGTAGGTGACCATCATGGGGTTTAAACCCATCACCTTATGCATCCCAAGACCTTCTTTGACCAATTAAGCTACTCCATGATGGTTAGAGGATTCTGATTTCTACGTTCAAAATCTTTGAATTATCTCCCCTCATGTGAACTACGCTGCGATTTTTAATGCATTTTCCCTGATTTTAATTGAGTGCTATTTTCTTCACAATCTTCGTGTTTGCACTGACTTATCACTGCAAGCTATTAAATAATTTGATTTTAAGGGGTGGCTCAATTGGTCAACGAGGGCCTTGAGGTGCATAAGGTAATAGGTTCAATCCATGGTGACCACCTATCTAGGAATTAATTTCCTACGGGTTTCCTTGACATCCAAATGTTGTAGGGTCAGGCAATATGTCTCGTGACATTAGTCGAGGTACGTGAAAGCTGACCCGAGTTGTAATTAACATGTATCCTCGACCAAGAGGTCGCAAGTTTGAATCCCCCAACCCCCGAATATTGTTGTTGTACTAAAAAAAAATGATAGAACATTATGCTATTTCGTTTCGTTTCTGTATGGAAAATTTGACCTTAGATGATGAAGGTTGGTTCAGGAGTATTGGATATTTGTGATATATGACCATCTCCTTAAATATGTCGATACGAAAGGCAGAAACAAATTGCACCATTCCTCTTTGGTATCGAATGCAACATAATTGAGGAATTCACTGAGGGCATTCTACATGTTTTTCAGGATTGTTTTCTCAATTCTGTTAAGAGAGCCGAGTAAGGTAAAATTAATCATGTATGTCACTCTTACCCTCGTCCTCATGACACAGATGCTCTGTTTATGAAAGATGGCAAGCGCTTGGGCAAATACGAGCATTGCGATCGTACATAGGGATATAGAGAGGGAATGGGAGAATCATTGTGGAGTTATGGGTATTATTTTTTTAAATGGAGATACTTTCTCACTCTCAGAAGAGCTATGCGCTGCTTAAATTCTGGAAAGGATGAGAAGATACAAAATTTATTTCAATATTATAATGCCTTTGGAGCATCTTGGAGCTAATGAGCAATGGAATTGTGGAGCTCGACTCATATCGAGGATTGCTCTCTTGGTTTGCTTCAATGTTTTTGGTTCTGCCTCATTTTAAGAGTAAAGTTGTTGATGCAGATGACAATTGGATATGGTGGAAGATGGTGTTTCTTTTCTTTTGATGATTCATTGTACAGAGGTATGATGTTATGACATAACATGTGCAGGAATAATAGTTCAAACTTGGTCGAACTAATTTTTTGCGTTGAAGATGAGTAGTCGTTTTTCTCGCTCAATATATGTTGGAAACTTGCCCTCAGACATAAGAGAGAGTGAAGTTGAAGATTTGTTTTATAAGGTATATTATAAATATATATTTTTAATTTTAGCTCTTTCATCATGGTGACTGCAAATTAATATTTTCTTTTTTCATATTTTAAATTTTGAATAGTATTCTCAATTATTAGTTTTTTGTTTTTAATTTTACATTGCAATGGTTATTAATATTTACCGTCGTTCAATTCTATTTTTATTTTAATTTTGATATCCGTGGCTGTCTGGGCCAGCTTGCGTGCACCTCGACTAATGTCACGAGACATACCGTCTGACCCTACAACATTTGGATGTCAAGGAAACTCGTAGGAATTCTATTTTTAATTTTAAATTTTGATTATAAAAAGGGACTCTTCTAGATGTATTTTGTGGCTTCTGCATATCTAAGGTTTAAATTTTTTAAACTTAGTCAGCATGATTGATATTTCCTTTAGCAGTATGGCCGGATTTTGGATATTGAATTGAAGATTCCGCCGCGCCCTCCTTGTTATTGTTTTGTGGAGGTATTGCTTTTAATTTCTAGTTTACATTTACTTTTAGCTGAATTTGAAAAATTGCCTTTTCATGATATTATGTGAATTCTGTCGCTAGTTTGAGAGTGTTAGAGATGCAGAAGATGCTATTCGAGCTCGTGATGGATATAACTTTGATGGTTGCCGTCTAAGGGTATCAACTCAAGTCTTTCTCTTTCCTTTGTTTCCTGGTCCTGTTATTTTTAGTTCTTATATTTTCTGTTATTTTATTAGGTTGAGCTTGCACATGGTGGTAGAGGCTCTTCATCAAGTGATCGCCGTGGCAGTTATGGTGGTAGTGGTAGTGGTAGTGGTGGTGGTGGAGGAGGAAGAGGAAGAGAAGGAGGAGGTGGAGGAGGAGGAGGAGGACGTTTTGGTGTTACAAAACGATCAGAATTTCGAGGTGTGTAATATCGGATGTTGCTAAGGAAGCACGATACCTTCCCACTTATGATATCCATTTTTTTACATTATTTCAATGCTCTCATGAATGTTTAATATCACCCGCAGTTATTGTACGTGGACTCCCATCTTCTGCTTCTTGGCAGGATTTGAAGGTGTTTGAATCTTTATTGTTCAACCAAGGATTAAATGTTTCTTTTATTGGATCATGTTGATGACTTTACTGATATAATGCTTTCAGGATCATATGCGTAAGGCGGGTGATGTGTGTTTTGCTGAAGTTTCCCGTGACAGCGAAGGTTTAATACTCATCTTTGATCCTGTAATTTGAATTGCTACTATTTTTGTTAGTTTGTGCAAAATGGTTTTACTGTGTAGGAATGATTTCTTAATCCAATGTTGAACATTTATTTTGTTTCACAAATTCAACTATTGTGAGAATTCGCTGTATAATGGTATTTTGGTGTGAACATGGTGTTGTCTTGTGTTACTTTGATATATGAAGAGGCGATAATTTTCATTGCTTTTTAATCTAGGGCTGTATTATGAATAAATTTATATTTATAATGCAACAGAACATTTTTTACACTGTAACTACTACACGTTATCTTTCTTTCTTTTTTTTTTTCTTTTTTTTTTTTTCTTTAAAAGTTTCAACAAAGTTCAGATTAACTGTACTTCAAATTGATTTGATAAATATTTAACACTTTAAATGAACGTGTACAGGGACGTTTGGGATGGTTGATTATACTAACTATGACGACATGAAATATGCTGTAAGTTTCATGTTTCATCCGAGTCCTGCATTATTTCAATTTGACAACTAATGTGTTTCCATTATTTAGATCCGAAAACTCGATGATACTGAATTCAAAAATCCTTGGGCAAGAGGATACATTCGGGTACCTTAAACTTTATTCTCATGCCATGTTAGTTATTTTGAATTAGCCAACTGTTATGATGATTTTTCTTCTTTATTTTTTATTTTTTATTTATTTATGTAACTTGTTTGTGGCTGACATTTGGTTGCAGGTGAAGAAACAGGATGAAAGTCCTACCAAGAGTAGGAGTAGGAGTAGGAGCAGAAGCCGTAGTAGAAGTCGAAGCCGAAGCCGAATTGCTAGGCGAAATAGGAGGTACCAGCCTTTTCTGTTTTACTGTTATAACTCTTATGGCCTAATATTATTCTTTGTAATATTTCCTTTTAACATGCAGCAAATCAGCTGAACGATCTGTTTCTAGATCAGTTTCAAGATCAAGATCTCCATCTCCTGTTAAATCTTCAAGGTATCTGTGACCTATTGTGTGTTTTCCGCCTGATTTTAGATTTGCTTAGAAATTGGAATAATGTATGACAAATTTTTTTCTTCTAAATATGCAGACTGCGTTCAAAATCAAGATCTGGATCACCGCTTGAGGTACTAAACATCCTGTTTATTTATTATTATTTATTATATTTGTGAATGTCCGGGCCAGCTTGCGCGCACCTAGACTATTCTGACGGGACATACTGCTTGATCTTACAATTTTTTAATGCCATGAAAACCCTTAAGAAATTAATTCCTAGATATGTGGCTGCCATGAATTAAACCCAAAACCTTTTGATTTCTTAATGTTTTTTTACCACTAGGCTACTCATGTGATTCATACAACCAACATGGAGTGGTCAAAGAGGGTCCTGGGGTGCTAAAGATGATGGGTTCAAATCCATGGCGGCCACCTACCTAGGAATTAATTTCCTACGGGTTTCCTTGACATCCAAATATTGTAGGGTGTAGGCAATATGTCTCGTGACATTAGTCGAGGTGCGCGAAAGTTGGCCTAGACGGTCACAGATATAAAAAAAAAAGCTTTATCCTGTTAATATATTTTTTTGGATTAGAAATAATCTCATAGGGATAGAACATCTATGGAGCTTACAAAAAATTTGGATTGCATAATAAATAACTAGATACTTGGTAGAATCTGGATCTATCTACTTGCAAACCATCACGAACATACACGATAAGTCAAGTGATTCGAGGTACTTAGACCCTCCCTAACCCTTGAAATATCTGAATCCCTAATTCTCAATGCCTTACGCTATTCATAAGTCATACCTCTCCTATTTATAACCATAGTATGTAACTAACGTCTAACTCTCTAATTAATTGCACACAAGCCCCTGATATATTTCTAATACTCACAAGGCCCAAACCTAACAGAAGTCCCAAAACTCCTTAAAGGTGAACTCTTTGTCCCTGAAAAGCCTTTGGTTTTTTATCCTTCCCTTAATGCTCTGTCAATATGATGGTGAGGACTGAGGAGGGTCTTCACATTGCATGGTATTTTCCAGTGTTTTAAAAGGCTCATTCAGATGCGCACCTCACCTTTAATAGGCAAGGCTCGTGTAGGAAGACGTGCTCTAGGCACACAATAACAAACAAAAAGAAGCTTGCGCTTTCTTCTGCGTATTGCACCCAATCCCATTTAGTAATTGTGCCTTAGTTCTCAAGCTTTTAATAACACTGGGATGGTCAAATTCTAACCCAAATGGTTTTAAGATTTTGGTCCATAATTGCCAAACATAAGCCTTTGTTGAATCTCTTTAGTACTAATGGCTCGGTGAGACAGCTCCCAAAGAAAAAACTTTATCTTTTGATGTATTGGTTTCAACCATCTTCGAGTGTGGCCTAGGGCCGCATTGGTGAACTAAGAGGTAAAGAGCCGTGATGACCAACTTAGGAATTAATTTTCTACGTGTTTTCTTGGCAACTAAATGTTGTAGGGTTAGACGGTATATTCTGTATAAGTAGTCGAGGTGCGCGCAAGCTGACTCTGACAGGCACATGTCACCTGATTGCGTAAATTGGGTATTAATCCATTTTGCTCATTGTATACAAAGCCATCTGATTGCATAAATTGGGTGTTTGTTTTAAGGGTGGAGGGAGGGAATGGGCACGACGATATCTTCTGGTCACTGTTAGTTCTTTTTATTTGTTATTGGTGGCATGGATGGGTAGTTGGCAATGGGAATGATGATAGAAGCTAGCTATGATAGTCGTTTCTTTCCGAATCAATCTCCAAATTATTAACCATTACGGGTTGGTCTAGAGATCTGGAGAATAGAAGTTATGACTTATGGGTGTCTATGGTGGCCACCTATATGAAAAATAATTTTTTAATTTTTTTTTTAAAAGAATTTTCTGGACAACCCAATGTTGTAACTCAACACTCACAGATGAACTCAAGATTAGTCTTGATACTCTAAAAGATCAGATGTTCACTTTACTACTCCACAATGTCTTAATCCTAATAAATTTATTGAAGTATATAGGCAAAGTAAAACTTGTTTTAGTATTAAAGTGATGGTTTGACTCGGGCAACTGACCGTATAAACTAGTAGGTTTTTTGAGCTCAACAACAATCGAGGACCGTAACCTCTTGGTTACTATGTCATATATGATGCCGCCGTATAACAAGTACTAACATAAGCTGAATCCTCTTTATAGGTACGAGAAGGCAGCAAATGATGCAGAGCTATGAGTTTAAAAGGTTATAATATTCAATATGCAAATCCCTCATTTTAGTTTAAGGTTATGCAGACTGGTTATGAGGAGTTGAAGTAGCAGAAAAATGTATGAATATCTTTTTAATCCTTTTCACATATCATTATGTTTGTAGATGTTTTTTTTTTTGGATATTTGCTCTTATTAAAAATTATGCTATTTGGTCTTAAATTTATGTCATTTTGACAACTCAAAATGTTTACTTGGTTTTGTACTAAGCTCCTTTAGCCATAAATTTGAATTGGTGTATAAAAGGTTGTGTACACTTTAAATTCTGTTACCTATCTGCTTATTTATAAGTTTGTAAGAATTAATTGATAATATAACCTTGATGTTTATGTATGAAATCTTAATTTGTGTATAAAAAATGTTGTGTGCACTTTAAATTTTAGTTTCAATGTTCCTAAATATTATTAAACATTTTTTTTCCCTAAATATAATTAATTAGATAGTAACTTTTCCATTCAAAATAAATATAATTAATAATTTTTTATGGGCCAATCAATCTACACTGTCTTCTAAGTCTTGCATGGTGGCCTAATCTTTTTTATGAGTGATCCTTCTCCATTTCTGAGCTTGCTGGAATATATTTCCCACAGGCTCTTAAACCACCTTTAAATCAATTTAAAGAAATTGATTTGAAACCTCTAAATTAATTAAAAGTCAAAATACCATTTTGATATACATATTTTGAAATTTGTTTATAGTGATCATAAATTTTTTAATGTCTAATTTTGGTCTTTAAATTTATTTTATTTTGGTCTTGAAACTATCAAATATCTAATTTTAATTTTTATAACTAAAAAATGGTATGTAATACTAATAATTTTAAGGGATTTTTGCATTGATAAAATATTTACACTACTAGGCAAATTTGAAAAAATTTAGCAACCATAATCAAAATATACCGTATAAAGTAATACTTTTTATACATAATAACTAATACATAATACAATATGATGAGTATTATTTATATTGTATATTTGACTATAGATGCTAAATATTTTCAAATTTGCCTAAATCTGTGATTATTTTATAAAATTGGACTATTCAATACAATTTTTTTAATTTTAATACAAGCAAGGACAAAAGTTGAACAAATTTATAAACTACTTTATAAGAATGAGTGGTAATTGTTTTTAAGAAAAAATAGTAAAAAAATCAATGGACCAGTTTTAAATTTTTGCTAATTGAACTTTTTAATACAAGCAAAGACAATTTTAGTCGCAGGAAATTTCAAAATATATTTTTCTATACAATTTAATTTGTTTAATTCATGATTAACACACATCACAGAAAACGAATGGTGGATGACAAGGGACACTTGAATCCAAAGAAACTAATATACGATTTGTGGTGAACAAGAACAATATCTTAATTAATCAATAAGTGTCGTAATAATGAGTTTGATTATTCTAATAATATATTTTTTTATTACTTAAATAAAATACAGGAAATTATAAATTTGGTTCCCAACAAAATTAGACTTTAATTTCTATAGTTTGAAAAAATATAATTTAGTCTTAATAATTTTAAAATTTATAATTTAATTTATATAATTTGAAGAATTAAAATTTAGTCTTGTATTTTTATCAAACCTGAAATATAATTGTCAAAATATATAGTTTTAAAAATTAAACTTTAGTCTTATATTTTTATTAAGCCTCAAATATAATCCTTGTCAAAATATATAGTTTTAAGAATTAAAGACTAATATTTTTATAAAACATAATCTTTGTCCAAATATATAGAGGTTCATGGTTCATGATATTTGCTAAATTAATTACTTAACTCACAATTTAATCATCAAATCTATTAAGTAATTTTCCAATATCATTCACTAATATTTAGGAGCTAAAAAGACATTTTTTATTTTTAATTTTTTATCAAATTATAAAACTAAATTCTTATTTTAAAATACATAGACTAATTCTAGAACAAAATATTAATTTTAAAACTACTCATACTAATTTTTAACTTTTTTTTGAGTATATATATTAGTGGAGGGTACAAATACCAAATTCTTGTTCGAACATGTGATCGTGAAATTAAAATAAATTAACAAACCAACCGAGATAACTTTTTTTTAAACCAACCAAATTCATAATTTAATCCTAAAAAATATAATTTTAATTTTATTGTATTAGAATGCACCCACAGCCACTCATTTCGTTTACAGCTATTATTTTATTTCATTTTATCATCTCAAATAGTAATTCAACATGCCACGTTTCGATCTGTGAGTGGTTTATGTTTCCCTTCTCCAATCACACCTCGCCACGTCACCAGAACCCCAAACATCTTCACGGTGGGCCCGCCTTCTTAATATCCTCCCACGTGGAGGCCCACTCAAAAGTATCTCGATTTCTTTATCTAATTTTCCAAAAATAAAAAAACGAAATAATCCGATCCACCGCGCCTAATAAACCATCGCCACAAAACCAGCTGACGTGTAATATGCCGACGTGTCACTAGTGGGCCAGGCTGTACTCCCTCTATCCGATATTTTGCTCTTCCATTCTTCTCAGCCGTCCGATTCGAGGCCAATTCTCCTATCCACCGTCCGATCCACGCTCAAGTTGCAGCTGATATTTTTTTTCTAGATATTTATTTATTTTTTTCCCTTTTCTTTTTGTTTGCAGAAAACGAAGCAAACGGATTAGATTTTTCAATTTCTTCTTCTTCAATACTCTGTTTTTCGTTTCCTTTGGTTCTGATTCCGGCGGCGACGGTGGCTGAGAAATGAGCTCCGGCGATGTGGAGGTTGATTATGCGGCGGCGCCGGCGGAGGTGGTGAGTATGGGCGCTCGTAAACCTAACGGAGATGGGATTAAGTGGGAGCGGTTTTTACCGAAGATGATTCTTAGGGTTTTGGTTGTTGAAGCCGACGATTCCACCAGGCAGATCATCACTGCGCTTCTTCGCAAGTGCTGCTATCGAGGTTTCTTTTTCTTTTTTTCCCCTAATTTCCTCTTTCAATTTCTCAATTCTGCGTTCGATGTTTTATCGATTTGTTCAGTTCTTCCAATTTTGTTACTCTCTGTGCTATTGAATTTTGTGGGATTCTGAGGTTTCTTTTCTTTTTCTTGCCCTTCATTTCTCAATTCTGCGTTCGTTCTTTTTTCTATTTGTTTAGTTCTTCCAATTTTGTTACTCTGTGCTATCGAATTTTGTGGGATTCTTTGTGATTTGTCTGTAAATTTACTCCATAACTGGAATTATTATTATTATTATTTTTTTTTGTGTGTCTGCTTGCTGTTCTGTAACTCTTGAGTTTTTGAGCCCTCCCTGTTTGTTAGAATTTATAATCCATTTTCTCTCTCAAATTGGTTATGTTTTCTTTTTTTACCCTTAATTTCCCAATTTTCTCTTTGATTTGTTTATGATCGATTTCCTCTATGGTGGTCATTTACCTAGGATTATATTCGTGTTAGTTTCTTTGATATCGAGATGTTGTACGATCAAAGTGTATGTCCCTCGAGAATAGTAGAGGTGACCGTAAAATGGTTTGGACACTCACCAATATATATATAAAATAAAAAAAAACAAAAAAAAAAAAAACAGCTAGATTTCTTCTTAAATTTCTATTTTTGCAACTTTCTAGTTAGCATCAATTTCCATAGGTTTTCCTTTTGTGATGTTTTGGAGATAGAAAACAAAAGCCTTACCATTGATATACACTTGAAAATGTTGGTAGCAAAATAATTCTTCTATTTTATGAAATTGATTATTAGTTAAATACTTTGCTTCAAATTGATGCTAAATTAATTTATGACTAAAATGGGTACTTATTCAACTGCAGCCACCTGCATGCTATATATTATTATGTCTATATATATATATATATTTGAAAGTACGGAGTTTTTTTTTTCAACTAAAGAATATTTTGGTTTTTCTTGTTTAAACAGTTGTTGCTGTTCCTGATGGCTTGAAAGCATGGGAGATTCTAAAAGAAAGGCCTCACAGTGTAGATCTTATATTGGCTGAAGTTGAATTGCCATCTATATCTGGATTTTCTCTGCTATCTCTAATTATGGAGCACAAGACTTGCCAAAAAATTCCTGTTATAAGTATGTTCCTGAAAAGACTTATGGATAGGAATTTGCATTTCTGAGATTTGCTTTTTTTGTTATGCAATAACTAGCTAGTTCTAATTTAATTACTAGGCATATTTTACTTCATGCAGTGATGTCGTCGGAAGATTCAATCAGCACCGTTTTTAAATGCATGCTGAAAGGTGCAGCTGACTATCTTGTCAAGCCCTTGAGAAGAAATGAGCTGAAGAATCTGTGGCAACATGTTTTGAGAAGACAAGCAGTATGCTAGTCCTGATTCTCTGACCATAAATATATATTTTATTTGATTTTTGTGTCAACCATGGATTGCAGTATTCTAAATGGCTTCTGATCAACTTGATTTCAGTCATCCAATGTGGGAACTGACATTGAAGAAAAGGTTGAAGTCACTTCAGAAAATGAGACTGCAAGCAACCACTCCACTGATTATGTTGTTGGAGTTCAGAGGAATAAAAAAAACATTGAGAAAGGGAGTGATACTCAGGTTAGATTGGATCTATTAATGGTTGATCATGTGTAGAACTTTACATTTTCCTTTATTTTGTTGAGCAGGATGCAATATGGGTATTAAATTATGTGGCCAAATACTTATGTTAGGATCCCACAATTGTCCCGCATTGGAAAAGTGGTGAATCCTCCAAACATTAATAAGATAGGTGGACTACTCCTCTTATTGCCAATCGAATAAAATTGAGATCTGATTCAAGATTGGTGAAATCCAAAAAGAGCACCATCTTGAAGGGTCATGTTATGTATGTAACTAGTCGTTTGGTTTAGTCAATGTTATCACATGCAATATTAGAGCTATTCTGATTCCCAAGTTAGATGTAGGCCTTTGAATCTGCATTGATGTTCTCGGTATTTCTTTCAAAATGGGTAGCGAAATCTGCGTGAAAGTACGTGGAGAATTCAAATATTCAACAAATTCTCACCAGGAATACTCATGTTTATGTGTCCCTTGCAGAGCTCTTGTACAAAGGTAGATTTCGAGGCTGGAACAACAAAGATGCAGGAAAGTTCACAGCCTAGGCCGGGAAAAGCCTCTTCCCATGACTTCAAGCTACAGAAAGATGAATGTCGCATCAATTTGAGTGAGAGATTGGTTATGCATGAAAATGAATCTAGAGGTAGCATATATTGATTTATTCGGTTGCCGCGGTGTCGCATGATCCTTTTTGTAGAATCTAACTTTTATAAATGTTCGTATCATATTAGGAATGACAACAAATTGTTATGTCAATGGTGATTTACCAGTTACACTTAGCATGGGTCTTGAGCCAATCAATGATGGGAGAAGCCCTAATACTGCTAGTGAAGCTGGTGATATTACGGATTTGCTTGTCAACCCATCAAGAGATGCAACTGCATTGAATTTTGCCTGTACTAAATGTCCTGATAGCTACCAAAGAAGTTCTCCCACCATTAATGCTGCCACCAACAATTTTAGCTCTGCTCTTCATTTGGATCTTTCCCTGAGAAGATGTCAACCTAATGATTTTGAGGACTGTGCTGCAGAAGGACGGACTACCCTCAAACATTCGAGTGCTTCCGCTTTTACGAGGTGTGATTTCTCTTTAATTAGTTGTTTTTTTTTTGTATGACCTGGGAACTTAGAGCTTCGCTCCTAAATCTGGGGCACCATTGACCCGTCCCTAGATTGTGGCCCTAGGATACATTACAGGACGTAGGCAGGTAGGGAGGCCAAGTGGAAAATTAATCCCCACACCAGTCTCGAACCTGGATGCTAATTAACAACTGTGCCGTCCCTAAGGGACAACCTTTCATTTGTGTTTCTGCACATGTACAACACAGGGTAAGAGGTTTGAAGTCGTGACCTCTTTATCATAAGTAGTAAGTACATGCTATAACATGGAATTGGATATTTTCCCAAGTGCTTGGCAGAGAAACACAAAGCCTTGGAAACTAGACATTCATCCCTTCAAGGGAATAAAAAGCTAAAACCTATTCATCTAATCTTGTTTCTGTAATATGTGAATTCCACATCACTCTATTAATCCTAGATCAATTATTGTAACATGGGTTAATTAAGAGAATTAG